>OX381707.1:83570612-83635351 GCA_947462335.1 Harmothoe impar | reverse complement strand
ATGGCCGCAGCATGTATCTGACTGGCTATACGTTAGTGTTGTAGTAGGTTGGGGGTGTTCGAGATAACTTTTGGCTAATTGGGGGGGGGGGGGGGGCGAAAAAAAATTGCTGCTTTGGGATAATCCACCAAGCCCTCCCAGCTAGTACTAAATGACTCAGCCTTTACAGTAGTTGGGCCATAAGGACACATATACCGACACAGCAGTGAGTCCTTGTGTACTCTCGTTCCCCAAATCCTTCCGAAGGAAGGCTCTGGTAACTGCCAAATGACCTTGAACTTTGGATTTTTGCTAGGTCTGGGCAACCCCTGCTGGTAGGCTGGAACCAGCGAACAGGAACAGGAAATGGAACCAGAATGTATGATGGTAGTTTTTTGGTAGTTTTACCATCAGCCTTTCTGGTTCCATTTCCTGTTCCTGTTCACTAGTTCTAGCCTACCAGCAGGGGTTGCCCAGACCAAGCAAAATCCCAACATTTGGCAGTTACCAGAGCCTTCCTTCGGAAGGATTTGGGAACGAGAGTAGTCCTAGTGTGGCACTTGTCTGTCACTACATGTGCACTCTGCCACCCATAGCAGCCGTAGCCGCCTGTTTTAGTGTGTGTCCTCATATGAGCCAATGTCCCATTCTGGGCAGGGTAGAAGAGGGCATTAAGATAATATTGACCACTAAAATCGGATCTTGTATATTTATAAGCACATGCTTTGTATTAGCACAAGGCAAAGAGCAAGTTGAAATCTATAGGGCAGGTGTGCAAAACAGAGCAGATTTGGTAATAGCTAATAATTGGGTTTGGCTGATAGGGGTGGGGAGTTCAACTTAATTGGGACCCCTCTTGGGTCGGGAAGGATATATATTTTAACTGTTTTGAGTGAAAATGCCTGCAAATCCCTGTACTTGACCCGTCTCGACGGATCCATGGGGCAGGCAAAAATGTCATCGTGCTCCTGCAGAAACCCCCAATCCCTCCCCCTGGTATTACTCCTTGAGTAGAGGTGCATGCCAACACTATATCCCAATACAAAGCAGGAGACACTGACAGTGAATTCTATAGTATATCACCAATTTCACTGAAGGGTTTAACTGCCATAGATCTATATGTTGATCTGTCATTCTGAGCTCTGACTATGAAGGTTAAAACTGCAGCTTCACAATGTCATGAGTAACTTATTGATGACTGTACCAGTTTAGAGGTTAAACCGAAGGGGCTTAATCTTATAGATTAAACTAGTACATGGCAATCCAAACACAAATAACCGTCCAACAATGAAAACCTCCAAGGTTTGAAGGTCACTAGTTCTCATACAGTCCACCAGGAGGCCTGAGGCGGGACCTGTTACCATGGTAACGACTTCCGGCTGTTGTGATTGGCTGCGGTCAGAGCGAGGCTGGACCTGTGTTACCATGGAGACCATCAACAATGTAACTAAGCAGCACCATTTGTCAACAAACAGCGCTAATAGCTTAAAATGTCGCCTCGCAGAACAAATTCTACCCAGAGTGCATCACTCTGGTAGCCGTAACGATGCCCCCTGTGACAAACAGGGCTTCAGGACTTGTAGAACTAAGGCCACAGTTACATGCTGTCAACTGTATTCCAATTAGGCTCCATATCCCTGCAGTGAGAAAATAGCCACGCAGTATTAGAAATAGGCTCGCATGAATACACAGGCCCTCATTAACTAATATGTGCACACACTGTAACGTGAAGCAAAATGTTAAGCATATAATACTATATTGTAACCTGCCGGAAATTCAAAGTGCTCGCAAAAGCTTTGAAGAAAAATATATTAAGTTTGCCACTGCTTATGACAAGCATCGCGACAATAGAAAGGTCTCTCAAATACTAGCTGTAGAACCTTATTGTATATCATCAAACAGGCCAGGAGCCATCAACTGTATATATTCCTATATAAAAACTGTGTGTAATGCCATCAATGCTAACTCAGTGCTGACATAAATGTATCCTTACATTAGTCAATAAAGCCTTCTTGAATCTCTTGAATCTCTCATTGATTCCAATCCCTGATACCCCTGGCCTGGGCGTTGATGAAATTTGACATAGGGACTTGGCTATTTCGAATCGACATGAGACCTAATGACATGCAACATGAGGCTGGAAAAACATATTGACAAGGGACATGAGCAATTCTTAAAGTCGACATGGGACTTTGGCATTATAAAGCGACATGGACATGGGACGTGGCTTGGCTTGCCACCCGTTTACCTCGTGACAGAACAGTGTGGATACCGCTGAGACTGGTAACCACGGCAAATAAAAACATGACAAAAACAAGGGTCAGACTGACAACAACTGGTGGTATAGCTTAGCAGGGGCGGATCCAGAAGGGGTGGTCTAGGGGCGGCACAGCCAAGAAAATTTGGTCTAGGGGGGGCACAGGCAGGGTTCTGGACCACATTTCCTATAGTTAAGAGTCATACCAAGGGCCATTTTCAGGGGGTCTAGGGGGGGCACGTGCCCCCCAGGCCACCCCCTGGATCCGCTACTGCTTAGGGAGTGATCATTTTTAACAACAGGGGGGGGGGGGGTTTGGGTGGGGGGCAAAAACATTTGGACCCCTCTTGGGGGGGGGGTCAAAATAATTTAACCTGTTTTGAGCTAAAAAGCCTGCGCGTAACTATGCTTCAAAGGGCCCGCGCGCGAGCCGATTTTCGGCCGTAAGGGGGGGGGGGGGGTAAAAAAATTTGAGCCCCCCCCTCGGTCAAGGGGTCCAAATTTTTTTGCCCCCCCCCAAAACCCACCACCCCCACCCCCCTGTTGTTAAAAAATGATCACTCCCTTAGACACATTGGGGCATGGGGGCCGCCATATTGGGGCAGAATACCCCCTGATGGCCATATTGGTTTTGGCATAGGACTATGGGTAATGTCTTACCTGCCACCTCCAACACCATAGAACATTGGCAGTTGATAAAGACTGACAAGGCCTAAAAAAAAAAAAAGTTGTGTTCCGGTAACATGGCCAAAAATAAACAGGGTCGGTAGGTCGGATTTTTTTGTTTTTTATACAAATTCTTTTTTGGTAAAAATGTCAATTTTAGTAGTAAAAACGCCAAAAAAAGTCATTAATTTCCTCAAAAATTAAAAAAATGTCCCAAAAAAATTTGGGTCGGCCCCAAAAACGGAGGGTCGGTCGGGATACCGGAACACAACTTTTTTTTTTTTAGGCCCAACCAGTAACCTTGGATGTAGGTAAAAGATGACATTTGTCGTCATGATGCACCAATGCCGCCCGGTGAACTCACCAGTGCTGCATTGGTGCATGATGCTACCGGTACCTCTATGGGAGTGTCTCAAGCTTGTATGGTCAGCAACATGCATGAATGCAGCCCTGGTAATAACTCGCTGATGGACTGTATTCATGCCTTAGGCCAAAAAAAAAAAGGTTTGTTTCAGGTCAACCGACCGACCCTATCTAAACAGGGCTGACCCTACGTTTTTTTATGCAGTTTTGCAATTTTGAAGAAATTTTTATATTTTTATACTTTTTTGAGGTCAATTTTTGGTTTACAAATTTTTCGGAAAAAATTTCCCCATCTTTACACTTTTTTGGGTCAATTTTAGAGGGAAAGTAAAAAAAAAAAGTTAAATTTTTTTTTTTTAAATCCGACCTACCGACCCTAGAGTTTCTTCCCATGTTACCTGAAACAAAACTTTTTTTTATTTGGCCTTATGACGACAAAGGGCATAGCGCATTAAAGTATTGTGCCATCCTTAAAGGGTTAAAGCAGGAATTCCTGGTTTATAAAAAGATGTATCGACACGACACGCGATGCTGCATGTAGCCTGGAGGTGAGGGCTACATTATAGCGGTTACATGCTGGGTGCACTCACTGAGGAATGGGGGACCACATGCCATGTGACTGGTGCAATCTCTGCCAAAAGTTTTTCATCCAACAGGACAATCGGTCTTGCAAATTATTATTGTCACAGGACCAGCTACATTTTTTAAGGAACGGATACCCATATATCTCATAATTTATTCATGATAAGTATAAAATGATATTAAAAGTAAATTATACCTGTAATCATTTATGGGTTAATCAGGATAAACACAGTATAATGACAAACATATTTCAGCTTTAAAACCCAACTGAATTCTTCTAGTTTAGAAAAGCCCAAATAGAACAGAAGTTAGGACCATTTTAAAACAATATCTATATCAATTTTTCAAGCTTTACTTCCTCAAGCAATATAGACACGGAAGTATTTCCTGCTTAATTTGATATGTCGAAACTGTGGGTATTACGGTGTCAGTCTTACATCTGGGGAAAACCCTGTCTGCAGTAGGATTGCTGTCAGTCGTTCTCACTGGGACCTAGACAGTGTTACTTTTCTCACGCTTGAGCGGCTTTGACTAGAACAAAATCAGAAATAGAGGAGGGGAAGCAAAAATAGCCAATCCTCCATTTTGAAGAAGTCTTCAGCCAAGTTTTGAGGAAGTTAAATAGTTTTGAACTTACTGGGATAAAGCCATGCACCCCCATTTTAAGGAAATGTGTTAGGCGGAATAAGGCCTTAGAATCCCATAATTTGGTCAGCTTACCAAGGTTTCATGGTAACAGTAATATATGCTGTACTACCCCGATATACACAAACTAAGACCAAAATGTAAGTGGGGTGCAGTAATACATGAGAATTTAAGGTACATTAATAGTAGCCCTACCTGGCCACTGTCAGTATCTATCTATAGACTATATACCCTCCCATAGACTAGACCTCTCCCCACTCCCATGTTCTCTATACCGTAAAACCTTGCGTATAAGCCGCGGCTAGTATGCGAGTCAGATCGGCGGTAGAGCTTATAGCATCGGCCCAGGGTCAGGGTGCGGCTTATACGCAAGTTTTTGCTACTATGGAACAGTACTAAAAATCACCATAATCAGATCTCTGGTGTGGCTTATAGGATTGGGCCAAAGTCGGGGTGCGGCTTATACGAGAGTTAGTTTTATACGTGAGGTTTTACGGTAGATTATTAACCCCACCACACACACCCCCTGGCCCCAACCGCGTAGCTTGTATTTATACAGAACGTGTATTGATCATGGTCATTATGGCTGAGGGTGTAGATGGCTGGGAATTCCCCCACGTGGCCTACTGTACATCCACACCCTACTGGCAGGGACAGACCCAGATATCATAGTGCCTGTCTGCCTATCTACAGTAGGTAATTGAGTAGGTAGGTACCGTAAATTCCTGCGTATAACCTGCATCTCACGTATAACCCACACCCCCAACTCAGGAAAATCCTATAACCCTTTTCTGGGTTTGAAAATTGCTATTTTAGTACTGTTATATAGTAATAAAAACCCTCGTATAACCTGCACCCTATATCGTCGCCTCAGTATACAAAGGTCGTAAGTGAAAAAGGAATGTTTTGAGATATAAGCAAAATAAGAAAAAACGCTTTAGTCTATATGCTAAATATCTCTAATTACTTCTTATATAGATGGGACAACTGCCCACAAAGTTTCCTATATGCATAATATATTAGATAAAATCGAGTCATATGGAAAATTCTTTACTCTTTTACCTAATTTCTTAGCAACTATGGCAATAATGAGGGGAAAATCAGGTCACTTACGACCTTTGTATACTGAAATTCATGTATATTTTGTTCAGTAAACAAAGGTCGTAAGTGATTTCTTTAGTACAAAAAATATGATTAGGCCTTAAATATATATGTTAATGCTATGTTATGTAACCCCAATGGTCACTACACAAAGAAATTAATTTTTACTCACTGATATTACATGAAAATAGAATAAAGGTAGTGCTGTTGCCTAGCAACAACGGTATTTTCTGTAAAGATGAGCAATTTCAGCCATTTCCCCCATATAATCACTCCCTTAACTCTTCAAAATGACCAGAATTCCGTAAAAAGATGTAAATGGTCATATGCAATCACTATTACATGAAACGATTAGAATAAAAAGAACAAAATATATTGTTTTATCAAAAAATATATTTGGAAAAATATTATCACCTCACTTACGACCTTTGTATACTGAGAAGAAATGCATCAAATCAGTTACGCCCTTTGTATACTGAGCTATAACTTTCCAAAAAATGGTCAAATCCAAAAAATTCCAAAAATTGCAGAAAAATCTTTGGATAAAGAAAAATTTAAAAGAATAAAAAAGAAATCTTTTTTTCTCACTTAAGACCTTTGTATACTGAGGTGACGATATAGGCATGTTTGGCATCAAATAAAAGTTGAGTTTGGTTCGCATACAACCTGCGAGTAGTACGCAGGAATTTATGGTAATTGGGCTCAAAATTGGTGAAATGTTTTGGTCTTTTCTAGTGTCAGTTTAGAAAATGGGCTAAAAATGGGCTGGCTGCTTATTGTGGTAAATATCAATATGGTAATACATGTAGATGTACAATGTAAGAGTATAGAACAGAGTACTAAGGGAGTCATCATTTTTTATCAAGAGGGAGGGGACAAAAAAGTGTCGCCCCCTTGACCGGGGGTAGGGGGGGGGGGGGCAGTAAACTATTTCAACCTATTTTGAGTGAAAAAGCCAGCACATTTACAGGCTTCAAAGGGCCAGCGCGCGCCAATTTTTGACCCGGGGGCGGGATGGCTGGGTAAAAAATTTCAAACCCTTGACCCAGGAAGTGCAAAAAAATTCCACCCCCTTTATGTTGAAAAATGATCACTCCCTAATTTAGCTCAAAGTAGCAGTCTAGTCTGGCTGGACTGTAAATACTTCATGCACACATACAAACAACAAGCAGCATCCCTGGAGGCCGGCCGGGGGCTGAGAGGCAGTGTGTAAGTCAGGCTGTAAGTCAGGCTGTAAGTCAGGCGGGGCTCCACACGGTCACGCCTCATGCACCTCCATGTGCACACAAACAGAGCGAGCTGTTAACCCTTTAAGGACAGATGTCGCTAAAAGATGGCATTTGTCCTCATGATGCACCAATATAGCCCCGGTGGTAACTTGCCGGTGCTGCATTGGTTCATCATGCTGACCCTTCAGGAGTGTTTCAACCCTATAGGGCCGGCATGATGCTTGAATGGAGTACGGGTGTGGGAAGGGGCTTAAGAAATTATCAAAGCACAAGGATAGGGAGAATGCATATGTTGTGTATTCAAAGGTTCACCAGCTTTGAAGTCCATTTTATTCAGATTATAAACTACAGTGTCAACACATGATTTTGTTCTGTCTGCAATACATCTAATACAGAATCACTCATTGTCATATTACAGATGTGCCTTGTAATAATGCAATGTTTATATTATGGAGTACCATAAAGTCTCTTGTATAAGCTGCAGCTAGACTGAGGAAATGCTATAACCCACACCCCAGGTATGAAATTGGCTACTGTACTTTGAAAAAAAAACACTCCTATTACCTGCACCTAGATAATTGATTGATGTAATTTCTTTTTCAGCATGCTACTGAACACACATTGTATTTATTTGGGTCTCAGATACTTTACAATACCCATGTGAAATGTCAATGTTACCCATGTGATTGACTGTAGCTGGTACTTAGTAGTTGGTGTTGCTTGTGTTGCAGTGGCTAACCAGTGGCGGGTGTTTGAGGACGAGGTTATAGCTAACAAGCTACAAAACCAGGAGTGTGAGTAACTCATCATGTAGCAGGGGGATGCCTGACACATCCCCACCCATCCTGTAGCAGGGGGATGCCTGACACATCCCCACCCATCCTGCAGCAGGGGGATGCCTGACACATCCCCACCCATCCTGTAGCAGGGGGATGCCTGACACATCCCCACCCATCCTGCAGCAGGGGGATGCCTGACACATCCCCACCCATCCTGTAGCAGGGGGATGCCTGACACATCCCCACCCATCCTGCAGCAGGGGGATGCCTGACACATCCCCACCCATCCTGTAGCAGGGGGATGCCTGACACATCCCCACCCATCCTGCAGCAGGGGGATGCCTGACACATCCCCACCCATCCTGCAGCAGGGGGATGCCTGACACATCCCCACCCATCCTGTAGCAGGGGGATGCCTGACACATCCCCACCCATCCTGCAGCAGGGGGATGCCTGACACATCCCCACCCATCCTGTAGCAGGGGGATGCCTGACACATCCCCACCCATCCTGTAGCAGGGGGATGCCTGACACATCCCCACCCATCCTGTAGCAGGGGGATGCCTGACACATCCCCACACATAAAGAGGTGCCCACATGGACCCATGGACCCAGGTCTCACTATACACTGTGTCAGCTCAACACATTACATTAAACTAGCATTTACCCCCCAAAATGACTTGATCAAGTATTGAAAAATGTAACATTTTAAAGCCCCCACGAATCTGGGGCAGGCTCACATCCACATTTATAGGCTGAGCCAACTTAAAAATGAATTTCATATCATTGTTTTTCTACCAATAGTTTTTTTCATTTAACTGAAAAACATAAGTCATTAAGTGTTTATATATTTTGTCAAAATTTTAGGTTCTGAATCCTGAAGGGGTAGTTTTGTATCCATATACTCCCATGCTCAACAAAAGCACATTTTGGTCCCTCAAAATCAGAATACTTAGTTATATATAACCTTGTGTTGAGCTAACATGAGTAGCGAGTGAAGCAGGAGTTGACTACAGCTGAGGTGTACCCCACCTCCAGGTACTTCCCACCTTTCTGCTTGCCCCTTTGTATTTACCGGCAGTAAGAGGACGCACAGACGGACGGTACGTAGCAGCCTGTTGTGAGTAGTATGCACGATGCAGTTCTACACCTACAAGACACCTCTCTGACCCTGTTACATGATTAGGCCAGCTATTTTTGAAAACTTGGATTACAGGCTTTTTACTGTTAATATTTTGCGAGGGCAGAAAAGAAAAAAAAGAAACAAAGTTGCCTAACACATCCTCTAGAGTACCAAAAATTACCAGAGTACAGAGGGGAAAAAAGCAAAAAAGAAAAGTATGGGAAAACTTCATTTTTGAATTTAATTAAGGTATGTTGAGAATCCTCCCTTATCTGTAAGGCCTCATTCTATCTTTTGCTGTTCAACATGAAAATGCCAAGAATATCCGCGATGGATCAGTAATCTAAGTTATCAAAATAAAGTGGCCTTATCCACCTGATGCCTGACTGTCTGCACGATGCATGGTCTAAGGCAGAGTGAGTTCACCCTGCAACACCCAACCTACACCCCACCCCTCAAAACTAAAGAAAAACTTGTAAAATCCTATTTTCAAGTGAAAAATGAAAGAATTTTTGAACCAAATCTTTGTTGAGAATAATTCTGAACCCTTCTCTGAAATGATGTCATCACTAAAAATTTCTAGCAGACTTTAAAAGATCTTTATCTAAATGAGAGATATTTAATTGTTCAAAGTATTGCCTCCCCCCCCCCCCCCCAACAACCACCACTCAAAAAGAAATTACCAAAAAAATGTTCTGCATCTTTTACAACCATTCTATTTCAGTTTGAAAAGTCATTTTTAAGCCCTTTCTGTATCCAACTGGCAATCTTTACCAAAACTTGAGCATGTCTGAAATGAGACTTTTTTTTTCTTGTTAGACAAATTTCCCTCAGTCCCATGCTTCTCTCACCCCCCTCCCACCCTCAGTACAAGCTTTATTTACTAGCCAGGCTGCTGGTCTGTCTATTCCTGCAGATTGGGACGTTCTGGTCCATGTACTTCTGCAGATCTCAACTTCTCCACATTTCTGTTTGTTCTAACTTTTCCACATTTTTTCAGACGTCATCAACATCATCATGCCCGTGAGAGGTTCTCCTGCACGCTGCTTCACTCCTGTCTGAATGCTTGTTTTATACCACCCTGTGACACAGGTAGACACTGATACTCACCTGGGGGCCCACCGCCTAACACTTTGGCCATTGGCTCATCATTACCATTGGCTCATAATTCTCTAGTATCTTCCCTAAAGTATTAAAAATTAACACAAACTAAATTCCATACTCACAAGGTGTGGGTTCACCTGAGGTGCCAGGTACAGAGTGAGTGTCTACGTGTGTGTGAGTTAAGTTGCCTTGTTACACCAGCACCCTGCTGATGAGGTGGTTTGTCAGGTAGTCGTGTCATGGTTGCTTCAGTTGTGTCTCACGTATGTTTGCAGTAAAGAACAAGTGGGCCGTGTACGAGGATGGGGCCATGGCCCACGTCATGCAGCAGGAGGAATGTGAGTATGGCAAGGTCACCGCAAGGTCACCACAAGGTCACCACAAAGTTAGCCAAAGATTGCCTCAAGGTCACCGCAAGGTCACCTCAAGGTAACCCCAAGGTTGGTTGCCTCATGGTCACCGCAAGGTCACACCATGGTCACCTCAAGGTCACCCCAAGGTCACTTCAGGCTTGGCCAAAGATTGCCTTAAGGTGACAGTAAGGTTGCTCAAGGTCACCACAGAGTTACCTTAAAGTCACCTTAAGGTTGTCTTAAGGTTACCTCAAGGTCACTACAAGGTCACCACAAAGTTATCTCAATGTTGTCATAGTGTAAAGGATCAAGGTCAAGGTTAAGCTAACTTAAACATCACCATTAAATTTGCTAAATGACTTTTTTTATTATAAGAATATATAGTTGAATAAATTGTATTTCAAATTAAGAATATAATTAAGAACGGCTGTAGTTTCACCTTGGCCTTAGCCCTTTCTGTAGATTATAGAGAGATACTTTCGTATTTGTCGTGTTTACAACAGGTAGGTGACACCTTATCCTAATCAATTTATCGTTCTTTATAATTCATCTATGTAACATAATTAACTCTGTTGTCCCAGGTTTGGTCTGTATGGGCCCTGTGGACCTGTTAACCAGCCCTAGGCTGTGTTGGTTTTTAAATTATATCATTATTAACTCATTCATATAACGTTTAGATGTAAAAGCCTCTTTCGACGTATCTAATAAATTATAAATGTTGACAGTAACATATATATCACTGCAGATCCTAGTTTCTTAATCCTTTGTCACTAAAAGATGACATTTGTCATCATGATGCACCAATGCAGCCCTGGCGAGTAACTCGCCAGTGCCTCATTTGTGAATAATACTGCTTTTGAGCATAAAACTGCTAGGAAAAAGAGTCTATGTACCAGCAGAGTGTAGTTGAGGTTTATGTTGTCATTAAAAGGTTAAGCTATTGTATCATACTGCTTTTGAGCATATACATTTTGTATTTCACTACAACTGTATACTTTTTTTGAACAAATGTACCTGTACAAGAGTGTAATTGAGTTGTGTCTGTGTTGTAGTTGAACACAAGTACGGCATGAACCGCTACCACCGCCGCACGGTACGAGAGGACATCCCGGTAGCCAGGGTCGTCCAGACGGCTGAGGAGGAGGAGCGACAGCGCAAGGAGATGCTGCGGCTGGAGCGACAGAAACTGATGTAAGTAGCGCCTTAAACAGATGTAAGTAGCGCCATAAACAGATGTAAGTAGGCCATAAACAGATGTAAGTAGGCCATTAACAGATGTAAGTAGCGCCAGAAACAGATGTAAGTAGCGCCATAAACAGGGGGAATCAACATTTATTTTAGATTTTTAGATTTTTTTCCCCTTTTTAAATTCCCATAAAAATATTAAAATTCATTCTCATGTTTTACTACCGTAAAACTTCTCTGATTAAGCCGACCTCCCTTATAAGCCGACCCCCTAGTTTGAGGAAAATTTATAAGCCGAATATGGGCCCATTTAAACATGGTTAAACTATATTTCACTTGATTAAATACCTCCTTTATAAGCCGACCCCCCACTTTGAGAGAATGCTATAAGCCGAATTAGGCTTTAAATCCCAAAATTTGGTCGGCTTATCAGAGAGGTTTTACGGTACCAAAATCTTTTTTTAATGTTTTGATTTACATGCCGTAAATACTGACATAAAGCAATTTAAGTGGAGTTTCATAATTTAATTTTTAGTGCAGGGGTCTCCTATAGCTGCGGCGGGCCCGTAACCCAAAGAATAAAAAAGTGTCCTAAAGCCTAGCATCTGTTAGAGCAGATCACCACTTTACTAATACCGTGTTACGTTACAGTGCTGACGAGGATGAGCGTATAGCCCGTGAGATGGCAGAGAACCTGCAGCTACAGGACGACACGGAGCAGCTACAGAGGCAGCTCCACAACGAGGTACGGCCAGTTATCTGTATATTAGACCACACCAAATAAAAAAGTTGGTCTACGGATTTCCCGCACCATATTTTTGGGGAAAAAAATTGTGTCTATTGACTGCGCCCGCATTATTTTCTGAAAAATTGGAATTTTTTTTTGTTGTTTTTTGGTGGCATATTCTGTTATCGTTAGCCAAAAAATATCAGTTTTTAAAAATAAAGAGATTTTCCCTCAGGAAAAAAAAAAATTCGCCCGCCCCCTAATTTAAGGTGGAAATTCATAGACAAGAAAAAAATTGGGGGAAAAAAATCACCCTACCGGAGTTACTATATTAACCCTGACATGGTCCAATTTTTTCCATATTTTAAACTCTACTTCAATGTGTTCCGAATGTTATGACAGTACCATGTCTGGAGTATGGGACACTATGAAATATCTTTGATGAGCAGTATGAGCCAGTTAAGAGGTTTGTTATTTTAATGCAGGGTGCATTAGTATTAATATGAGCCAGTATTCAGATGCCAATATAGTCAGCCCTCACTTCCTCGAATTTGGCAAATTCAAGGAAAAATATCTAAGCAATGTCTAAGGAAGTCTAAATATAATGGAAAATATAAGGCGAGTTGCAGGGCTTCTGTCTGAGGAATTGAGGGAATTGAGGTAGTAAATGTTTGAGGTAGTGAGGGTCAACTGTATTTCAATATTTGTGTATTTTAATTTTTATATCCCCGTATTAACGTTTGTTTCCGTTTGTCCAGGAGCGGACGCGGCGCCTACTACAGGAGGAGGACGAGAACATACGACAGGACGAGGTCAGAACCCTAACTCTTTAATGCATCATGCCCTTGGTCGTCATGATGCTTGATTGCAGCCCTGGCAGTTACTTGCCGGAGCTGCATTGGTGCATCATGATGACAAATGTCATTATTTAGCGACAGGCATCATACTTTATCCTATTTTCCTATTTTTATCCTATTTGTTTTCTTTGCGAAAACTTTTTTATCCCACAGGACATTCAGTCCTGCAAATCTTTAAGCAGCTACATTTTTGAAGGACCATATGTGATAACTTGTGCATTTTAAGTAAAAAAGAAATATTGTCCATTAAAAATACATCATATTTGTAATCGCTTTTGGCCAAATCAGGATAGATAGATAGTTATTTACACAGTATCTTGTCAAACACATTTCAGTTTTAGCAATCCAACTAATATAATCTTTTAGTTCAGAAAAGCCCAAAATGTGACTGAACATTTGGTCCTGCTACACTTGTCAATCTGCTGGACCAGTGGCATTTTAGGCGGACATTGCCACTGTCTTACATGTTTTTGCAAAGGCTGGAACCCTGGATTAAATATCATCTCTAAGGGAGTGGTAATTTTTTATCAACAGGAGGGGGTTGGTGGATTTGGGGGGGGGGAACCAAAAAAATTTGGACCCCTTGAAGGGGGGACCAAGAAAATTTGGATCCCTCTTGAGGGGGGGACCAAAAAAATTACACCCCTTTTTAGCGAAAAAGCCTGCACGTTACTATAGCTCCTGCGGGGGGACCAAAAAAATCTCGACCCCCCCCCCCCCCCCCCCGTTGTTAAAAAATGACCACTCCCTAAGTGTAGTCTATTGACCGGGCGAGTACAGATTGGTGTAATCCAATTAGTAATTCTGGAGCAAAACTTTCTGTCACCATGACAACACTGTATAACAGATAGGCATCAAAATGGCCGTCGATCTCCTTTAGCTGACATTTAAGGCTGGAGCTTGTTACACATTTATCAAGTTGCGATCACATTTGAATTGATGTACAGGAGTTGGCGCGGCAGCTGCAGGAACGAGAAAAAGAGAAGTTTGAGAAAAAGCGACTAGAACGGGAACGGAGGAAGCTGGAGCAGCAGATCGCTAACGAGCGTGTGGAGGCAGAGCGCCTCCTGGCGGCATACAGACAGGAGGTGCAAGGTATGTGTATAGCCTACTTACATGTCTACTGAGTAGGTCCAAGGTAGATGTATGAACTACACATAAACTATACATGTATACAGACAGGAGGTGCAAGGTATAAACTACACATAAACTATACATGTATACAGACAGGAGGTGCAAGGTATAAACTACACATACACTATTCTAGGGTGGCCGGAGGCTCTAGCTGGTCGCTCAATCTATATCTGATCCTATGTTAAGTGACCCTTTTATGATGGCCTCTCATTTTGGCTAGGGACCAGATAGAGACATCTAGTAACTTGGTATCAAGAGATCTTGAATGGATCCTCCATACATGAGCTGGAATTAGCATAATAAATTGTATTACATAATGTGATTTAAGAGCAATCTTGACAGACCTTTAGATTTTGAGTCTGTCTTGAGCTCTATAACTGGGTGATCTCATGAACCTATCCTCTGGGAGAATAGACACTGTTTGATGGCAAGTCCATGTATCAACGAAATTCCTTTTTTGTTTGAAGCATCTTGTATGCGGGCATGTCATGGGAGGTCCTATAGTTACTTGAGACAATTATATCTTATATAGATAAGCCTCCTAAAATTATGTATTTTTAGCTCAAATTTTTTCCTAGAACTCTTTAATTGGTAATTTACGGTAGACTACTGAAAATAGAGCTAAATTACCTCAAAATGATGCATTTGGAATGGAAATGATTCAACCTACCGCCAGCCAGCGTCAGGCTATCTCCTGGAGCCCATATTAGGGTATCAACCTCGAATCTAAGTGATTTACCTTAGAGAAATGCCACCGGACGGAGCCTGTGTCATTGAGCTATAGAGGCTGAATGGTGGTGAAATTAGTTCACTTCTTAGACACTGCAGCAGCTGAGTGCTATGGCTGAGACATTGATACCATATGTGTATGATGTATATATCTCCATATCTGTCAGAAAGGTTTGAGGGGTGAGGTATCTGTAATCAGCTACTGTCAGTGTTCTGATTGGTAACCCATCGTCAGAATGGTATTTTGTTAAATGCGAGATTTGGGGCTTTCTGGACATGTACGATACATATACCTTGGATAAATTTGTAAAAAACCTCCGGCCACCCTAACTATTCATGTATACAGACAGGAGGTCCAAGGTATAAACTATACATAAACTATACATGTATACAGACAGGAGGTGCAAGGTATAAACTACACATAAACTATACATGTAGACAGACAGGGGGTGCAAGGTATAAACTACACATAAACTATACATGTAGACACACAGGAGGTCCAAGGTATAAACTACACATAAACTATACATGTAGACAGGCAGGAGGTGCAAGGTATAAACTACACATAAACTATACATGTAGACAGGCAGGAGGTGCAAGGTATAAACTACACATAAACTATACATGTATACAGACAGGGGGTCCAAGGTATAAACTACACATAAACTATACATGTAGACAGACAGGGGGTCCAAGGTATAAACTACACATAAACTATACATGTAGACGGACAGGAGGTGCAAGGTAGACTACACATAAACTATACCTGTATACAGACAGGAGGTGCAAGGTATAAACTACACATAAACTACACATGTAGACAGACAGGGGGTGCAAGGTATAAACTACACATAAACTATACATGTAGACAGACAGGGGGTGCAAGGTATAAACTACACATAAACTGTACATGTAGACAGACAGGGGGTGCAAGGTATAAACTACACATAAACTATACATGTATACTGATAGGAGGTGCAAGGTAGACTATACATAAACTATACATGTATACTGACAGGGGGTGCAAGGTAGACTACACATAAACTATACATGTATACAGACAGGAGGTGCAAGGTATAAACTACACATAAACTATACATGTATACACACAGGAGGTCCAAGGTATACTACACATAAACTATACATGTATACAGACAGGGGGTGCAAGGTAGACTACACATAAACTATACATGTATACAGACAGGGGGTCCAAGGTATAAACTACACATAAACTATACATGTATACAGACAGGAGGTGTAAGGTATAGACTACACATAAACTATACATGTAGACAGACAGGAGGTCCAAGGTAAACTACACATAAACTATACATGTAGACAGACAGGAGGTGCAAGGTAAACTACACATAAACTATACATGTATACAGACAGGGGGTGCAAGGTATAAACTACACATAAACTATACATGTAGACAGACAGGGGGTCCAAGGTATAAACTACACATAAACTATACATGTAGACAGACAGGAGGTCCAAGGTATACTACACATAAACTACATGTATACAGACAGGAGGTGCAAGGTATAAACTACACATAAACTATACATGTAGACAGACAGGAGGTCCAAGGTATACTACACATAAACTACATGTATACAGACAGGAGGTCCAAGGTATAAACTACACATAAACTATACATGTAGACAGACAGGGGGTCCAAGGTAGACTACACATAAACTATACATGTAGACAGACAGGGGGTCCAAGGTATAAACTACACATAAACTATACATGTAGACAGACAGGGGGTGCAAGGTATAAACTACACATAAACTATACATGTATACAGACAGGAGGTGCAAGGTACACTACACATAAACTATACATGTATACAGACAGGAGGTGCAAGGTATAAACTACACATAAACTATACATGTAGATAGACAGGGGGTGCAAGGTACACTACACATAAACTATACATGTAGACAGACAGGAAGTCCAAGGTATAAACCACACATAAACTATACATGTAGACAGACAGGGGGTGCAAGGTATGTGGTATAGCCTGCTTTATACATGTAGACTGAGTTAGGAGGTCCGATGTATAAACTACTTACATGTATACTGAGAGTTAGGAGGTCCTATAGCCTACTTACATATAGACTGAGTTGGGAGGTCCAAGGTAGCGGTATGAACTACACATAAACTATACCGATGTTGCAGGTTCCTTAGCAGGGGGCACCATTGCTTGATCTGGTAACTGGCGAGACAAGCACTGATACAACAATCACAATGGGTACAGGCTGTTACATAATGCCCCCTAAGAATTCCGCAGTGAAGGCCAGGGAATTTTCTCATTGGTTGATAATGCAACCGGCTAGAAGCCTATACATGTAGACAGACAGGAGGTGCAAGGTAGATGTATAAACTACTTACATGTAGACTGAGTTAGGAGGTCCAAGGTAGCTGCATAGTGATAATTTGGGTTTCTCCGTACAGGCGGCCATGTTTAATAGTTCTGAGCTGGCACTTCATTGTGAGACTTAGGGAGGGATCACACTCACACCATGGCTTACCAGTAACAGGTTACATTGCGAGAGCAAAACAAAGGTCTCACACGATTACTGGTGTCAGTGTAAACATCCTGGTCGCGGGAACATTTATTCTATACTGAAGTATACAAGAACTTCTCAGATATTTTAATTCCTGCGAATATAGCAGAAATATATACCCACCGGAATAAAGTACGACTACAGTACTGTAAAACCTCACGTAGAAGCCACGGCTAGTACGCAAGTCAGATCGCCAATGCGGCTTATAGGATTGGCCCAAAGGGTGCGGCTTCTATGTGAGTTTCTATAAGTATAATAAGTCCAAATTAACAATTTTCAGACCTCCTGTTAGGCTTACAGGATTCCTCAAAGCTGTGCTAATATGCGAGTTAGGCTTATACGCAAGGTTTTTATGGTACTGAGAGTTAGGAGGTAGTTATATAGCCTGATTACATGTATACTGAGTTAGGAGGTCCAAGGTACTGATGATTCACATTTATCTAAATTTCTAGCTTTAATTCCTGGTTTATCCATATTAGGTTTTAATGAACATTATATTACAGAAATATGGGCTATCAGTGAAGTTCTTGAAAAGTGTGTAGATATATGTATTATGTAATTGTCTCTCATGAACCTATAGACATGATTAAGGGAGTGGTCATTTTTTAACAACAGGGGGGGGTTGGTGGATTTTCGCGCGAGCGGGTCGAAATTTTTTTGGTCCCCCCCACGGGAGGGGTCGAAATTTTTTTGGTCCCCCCCTCAGGCAAGTTGAAATTGAGCGCGGCCGACCCCTTTGAGCTATAGTAACGCACGGGCTTTTTCGCTAAAAAGGGGTGCAATTTTTTGGTCCCCCCCTCAAGAGGGGTGCAAATTTTTTTGGTCCCCCCCCCTTCAAGGGGTCCAAATTTTTTTGGTCCCCCCCCAAATCCACCAACCCCCCCCCTGTTGTTAAAAAATGACCACTCCCTAAGTGAAGAATACTCAATGGCCACACAACTGTAAGATGTGTTGTAATCTGGGTCATGTCTTTCAGCCGGTCACCATGACAACCAGCACAACATCGCCACCGAGAGTCTGCAAAATGGCGCGCCCCCGGACAGGTAACAACCAATCATGTTCTCACTTCTCATCCTGAGTCCTGACAGTCTGACTTCATAGAGATGTGTCTATTAACTCTACTCTAAGCTTGAACACTTCAGCTGGATGGCAGGGCCTTAGTGCTGAGGGCCTTAGAGCTGAGGGCCTTAGTGCTGAGGACCTTAGTACTGAGGGCTTTAGTCCTAAGGGCCTTAGAGCTGAGGGCCTTAGAGCTGAGGGCCTTAGAGCTGAGGGCTTTAGTACTGAGGGCTTTAGTCCTAAGGGCCTTAGTCCTGAGGGCCTTAGACCTGAGGGCCTTGAATAGTCCTGATGGCCTTAGTCGCCAGGGCCTTTAGCCCTTAGTGCTGAGGGCCTTAGTCTTCAGGGCCTTAGACCTAAGGTCCTTTTTATCATTATTTCTCAGCTTGCCTACTGAATGTATTCTTTGAGTATCTAAGCACGCTGTGTTGTGTTGACTCAGCACGCTGCCACTCTGAGTTGTAACTGTCGTGATGAGTTACTTAAGTAGTAACGGTACACTGTAAGAGTATCTCCTGACTAAGTATCTAAACTATTTACAATAAAACTGAGCACCCTGATTGTTACCAACCTATGTTACTAATGTGGAGGACTGAGTGTATAGTTGTCATGTTGGGCTGCTTGGGTGGGTGCTCCTTACCTGTTATATCCCGGTCCTGCGGCAAACTGGTCCTGTCTGCATGGGGAGTCCTGTTATGTATGGTTATAACCCCCTTCTGCTGGGATACAACCCCTCCTGTGGTTCTTTGGTGAAACACATAGGTGTCTATAGCCTGTATTGGACCCTTTGGTAAAAAGAAAAAAGAAAAAATGACAATTTAGAAATGCAATATTCAGATGGGTATCTAGAGCCTAAATTGGGCCCATTTATAGGAAAGCTGACCATTCAGAAACAACCCATTAAAATGTACTCATTATGCTGTATTCAGATGTTCATGAAATGGATTGTTATATATTTCTTATGTTGCAAACATTACCTGGTAGCAGTTTTGGTGGCAGGGTGCAAGGACCGGGTTGTAGGACACAGGGTAGGCAGGCACGCTCGTAGTTAGATGACATTTGATACTGCCACACCGCCCGCTACTAGTAACCACTCACTCCAGGTTGTACTGTAACTCAACGCTTGTTTGCCGAGCTGAAACAACACAATTTGGCCAATAATCCACTGACATATCTCCTGATATTTGCAGGAGAAAAAAACCCTGCTAAATCTAGAGCTTTTCCATTTGATTTTGAATTCAGGATTTTCAACAACAAAAAAGAGAGAAAAAATCCCCTCTTGTAATGTTGATAACCATGCTGCAGCAATGTGCTGTGCTGAGCTAGTAGTAATACCCTACATCATCGTGCAGACATCAAAGTAAACCAAGGCAGAAACAGAATACTAGCACCAAAGAAACCTAGGTGTATTCAGGGGTAGACACTAACCTTTTCAGCTGGGCCCGTAGCTGCAGAAAGCTCAGACCAAGATCCGCGGGCCAATAGTCAAAATTCTGTTCTCTTTATGAGAAAAATACATGAATATTCCTGATTAGTCTATGATAGAGTGTAACCAATATGATTAATTTGGGCACATTTCCCTCTTTCCATTGATGCCTATAGTTGTCTGGCAAACTTTTCTTTTGAATACTCATTTAGGCCACCCGGGCCCGTGGAAATGTTATTCTGTAGAAGACTACGGACCCAGATTAAAAAAACTACCGGCCATTGGTGCCGGGGCTAGTGTTAGTGTCTACCCCGCTGTATTGTGGACCATGGAGTGGGTGGATGTGGTGGGTGGTGGGGTGCACCACAGCAGTCAGCTGTAGGGTTCTCCCTACCCTGGGTGGTAGCTCCACCTCTCTCCTCCTCCTCCTCCTGCGCTCTCTGCTACCGTTTCTTCCTCTCTCCCCTCGCGGCGTCACTTCACCTCCCCCTGTGTGGTGCTATCATCATCGTCATCATCATCGTCGTCATCAGACTGCTGAGGCTGGACGGTAAGGTGGAGGACCTCGGGGACTTCACCGACTTCTACAACATTCCTGAGACAGAGGACGACCAGAACAAGAAGATCCTGCAGCAGGTCCAGGACGAGGTGAGCCCAACCGCCATCTTTATTTCATGGTGGATACCACTATCACTATGCTTAAGGCCACTCAAAAAAAAAAAAAGGTTTCTCATCACCACTCGCATCACAAAAATCAACTCTTTTTTTTTGCTAATTTTTTTATGAAAAATGTGATAAATATGGACAAATATTGGGATATTTGGTATCAAATTAAAGCTATTACTGCCAGTAATGCAGTAGGATAGAAATAACTTACATTTTCCCTACTTTTGTTGATCCATAAATTCTTAACTACTAAAATGGGAACTTTAGTTGTGAAAAATGTATATAATCATCCCATACATTTTTAGCACGCGAGTAAAAAAAAAAAAAAAAAGCCTCCCTCGTCACATTTTTCAGACCTTGGTGATGAGAAACCACTTTTTTTTTGAGTGGCCTAAGTAATAGTATTTTCGTACCACATGCCCCCCAGGGGATGCAATGTCCCCGTATCTCATGGCCTGCGACGTCATCATTTGTTCAAATTTTCATGGCCATTTTTTTATCAATTAAATATATTTTGAACAGTTAAAAACATGAAATAAAGGCAAAGGCCCATGTTGAGATGGTGAGATTTTGTACCGTTCCCCCTTTGGTGAGACTTAGGGGGGAACTGTACAAATGACCCTCTTGTCATGGGCCTTTGTCTATTTATCCAAATTACACCTCTAGCTAAAACTCTTGAAATTCAGTGATTTTCAAAAATACCACTGCCCGTAACCAGGCTGAAATTTGAAAGTCAAGGAGGGTTAGGGAAGCATTAGGGATTTGAAATTACAGCTAATATGACAAGTAGTTTCTAAAACCACCTTCATTTTGTTGCTAGTTGTGATGTTTGTAGCAGATTTAAAAAGGTTAGGGAGTGGTCATTTTTTAACAACAGGGGGGGGTCGGTGGATTTTTGCGCAAGTGGGTCGAAATTTTTTTGGTCCCCCCCACGGGAGGGGTCGAAATTCTTTTGGTCCCCCCCTCAGGCAAGTTGAAATTGAGCGCGGCCGACCCCTTTGAGCTATAGTAACACGCGGGCTTTTTTACTAAAAAGGGGTGCAATTTTTTTGGTCCCCCCCCTCAAGAGGGGTCCAAATTTTTTGGTCCCCCCCCTTCAAGGGGTCCAAATTTTTTTGGTCCCCCCCCCCCCAAATCCACCAATTCCCCCCTGTTGTTAAAAAATGACCACTCCCTTAAAAAGGTTACTGTCTGGTATTTCAGGAGTTGGCTCGGTTACTGCAGGAGCAGGAACACAAACGTGGGGGGCACATCAAGATGGACAAACGCAAGGCCATCGAGCTGCAGGACGCTGAGTTAGCAAGGGTCATGCAGGACCAAGAGAAACTCAAGGAGAAGAAGCGCAAACAGAAGCGGCTCGAGCAGAAACAGATGTCTGAACGCCACAGACAACACTCTGGGGAGGTCAGTGTTAGCAAGTACTAAGCTATATGTACTGAGGGGTAGGTGAGATTAGGTTGGTAGTAACTAGGGAGAGATATGTTTATATTGACAGTAGTTAGGGAGAAGTGAGTTTAAGTTCACAGTAACTAAGAGGAAGTAAGTATAAATTTGGCATTTAGTAGGTAGAAATAAGTTTATGTTGGCAGTAACTAGGGAGAAATTTTTTTTGGTGTTTTTTTTCTCTACAAGACGGATTTTTTCCTAGAGTTAGGGGGTCGTCTTAAAGGTGGGTTTTTTATATAATAGATAATAGTGAAATCGATTTTCAAACGTTTTTTGTACAAGACGGATTTTTTTCCAAAGGGGGTCGTCTTAAAGCCGGGGTCGTCTTAAAGCCGGGGTTTTACGGTAGATCTTTTAAAGTTGGCATTAACCATGGGGAAGTGAGTTAAGTTTATGTGGGCAGTAACTAGGGAAAATTTAATTTATGTTTGCAGTAACTAAGGAGAAATTAGTTTATTTTGGCAGTAACTAGGGAGAAATTTGTTTATGTTGGCAGTTACTAGGGAGAAATTAGCATTTAAATTGGCAGTTACTAGAGAGAAATCAGCTGCAGTAACTAAGGAGAGGTGAGTTTAAATTGGTTGTAACTAGAGATAAATGCTTTTGAATTAACAGTTACTAGGTAGAAATAAGAAAAAGTGGAAAAGTGATTTTAGGTTTTCAGTAAATGAAGCTATTGAAATAGGTTTGAGTTGGCTATTGGTAGGGATAAATGACCTTCATGACCTACCGTAAAACCTTGGCTATAAGCCGACCTTGGCTATAAGCCGAATGTGAGTTTGGGAGTAAAAATTAGGCTTATAACAAAAGTGCTTGAAATTTGTTTTCACTATGTTTCTACATTATTAAAACCTCGCCTATAAGCCGAATGGGAGTTTGGGGATTAAAATTCGGCTTATAGCAAATAGAAACGCCAAATAAAATTCGGCTTATAGCCGAGGTTTTACGGTAGTTGTAGTATAGATGTGTGTGTTGTTGTAGGAGCACACAGCGAGCTACCAGCGGTCCCGTAGTGTGGACGACTACAACACGGGAGGCAGCCGGGACTTCCACCCGGCACACCGAGACATCCACCAACAGACTTACCGGGACCCCAACCCTAACCACCAACACCAGCACCACCACCACCCCCAGCCTCACCACAGCCAGCCTCACCACCCCCACCCCCAGCACAGGGAGTCCCAGCACAGGGAGTCCCAACACAGGGAGCACCAACACAGGGAGTCCCAGCACCAACATGATGACAGCCACCTACAACATGGGGACCCCCAGCAGCACCACCGTGACCCCCACAGCGACCCCCGGGATGAGGACCTGTATGAGCAGCCCTGGACGTCCATACCGCGGATGCAGGCGCCCCCGTTGCCGTCCCACCCGCCGCCCGCCCGCTCGCAGCACGCCCCGCACGGGGAGGACCAGCGCTACACGGGGCACGCCCGGCAGGCCAGCCGGGAGAGCTACGAGAGCGGGGACAGCGGCAGCCCCACACAGACGTCGCCCTACAACACTAACACTAACTCTAACACGGAGGGACCCACCACCTACAAGTAATGCCGCTACCACCCGCCCTGAGCTAACCCCCCGTCTGGTGTTGTACTAATACAGGCCACTTGGTACTCCTGAGGGCCTTATTTTAAACCTGAGGGCCTTACTTTAGACCTGAGGGCCTTACTTTAGACCTGAGGGCCTTATTTTAAACATGAGGGTCTTACTTTAGACCTGAGGGCCTTACTTTAGACCTGAGGGCCTTACTTTAGACCTGAGGGCCTTACCCCTGAGGGCCTTATTTTAAACCTGAGGGTCTTATTTTAAACCTGAGGGCCTTATTTTAAACCTGAGGGCCTTACTTTAGACCTAAGGGCCTTAGGTCTGAGGGCCTTAGACCTAAATGTTTAAGACCTGAGGGCCTTAGACCCAAGGGCTTTAGTGCTGAGGGCCTTAGACCTGAGGGCCTAAGACTTAAGGCATTTTATTCCGAGGGCCTTAAATCTGGAGGTCTTAGCCCTGAGGACCTTTCAGAGGGTGCTGTGGCCTGGTACCAGTTTTATGTCACTGAGGATGTGGTCAAACTGCTTGCTATGCCAAGCTTTACTGTGCATGGTTTGCATTTCTCTCAGTCTGAATTCTCAGCATCTGCCTGCTGGCTCCTCTCGTTTCCCTTTGGCATGTTTCATGTTACCAGAAACTGGATATGAAATGTTATTCATGTGAACCGATGCAGTTATCCAAGTTTTAAAAAATATATAAAAAATTATGATATTCTAAAAACAAATTAGTTAGTATGAAAAAGAATTAGTCAATGTCCTGTGGATCTCAGACTTGAGGCCCTGCGTGCTAAGGGCCTTAGTGCTGAGGGCCTTAGTGCTGAGGGCATTAGTGCTGAGGTCCTTAGTGCTGAGGGCCTTAGTGCTGAGGTCCTTAGTACTGAGGGTCTTAGTGCTGAGTGCCTTAATGCTGAGGGCCTTAGTGCTGAGGGCCTTAATGCTGAGGGCCTTAGTGCTGAGGGCCTTAGTACTGAGGGCCTTAATGCTGAGGGCCTTAGTGCTGAGGGCCTTAATGCTGAGGGCCTTAGTGCTGAGGGCCTTAGTGCTGAGCCCTTTAGTGCTGGGAGCTTTAGGGCTGAGGACCTTAGTTCTTAAGGCCTTAGACTTAAGGGCCTTAGTGCTGAGGGCCTTAGAGCTGAGGGCCTTATACCTGAGGACCTTAGAGCTGAGAGCCTTAGACCTGAGGGCCTCAGTGCTGAGGGCCTCGACCTGAGTGGTGAGGGCCTTAGTGCTGAGAATCTTGGTGCTGAGGACCTTAAGTAGGTTGCCGTGTTGTAATTAACGTCCTTCACCCCTCCTCACAGGCCGGCAGCAGGCAGCCCCAACAACCTGTTTGCTGACCTTGACCCCACCATGCAGCGGGGCGGCTACGACCACCAGCGCCGCCCAGAGCCGGAGCCACAACAACCTCTACCCGACCTGCAGCTGTCTGCACAACGCATGCCCCCCACAGGTAAGGAAACCCTTCTACAAAAATTATCTTGGGTCCTCACTAAGAATTTCTGAAAATGTTTGTAATAAATTTGAGACTATATGCTCATGAAACTTGGGGAGTGATCATTTTTTAACAACAGCGGGGGGGGGGGCAAAAAAATGTTGACCCCTTGACCGGGGGGTGAAAAAATTTGGACCCCTCTTGGGGGGGGTCAAAATTTTTTTACCTGTTTTGAGCCAAAAAGCCAGCGCATTACTATGCCTCAAAGGGCCTCAAAGCGCACACCGATTTTCGCCCCGGGGGGGGGGGGGGGTCCCCCTGTGTTAGTGGGGACCTTCATGGTGGGGGCATGAAGGAGTAGAATAACTTCATCGGGAGCCTTCCACAATACCAATGGGCATACCGGATTCGTAAAAGGCGACAAAACTTGAGGGGTCTCGTGCCTTACTGCTGTGATCAGTCACGTAAGCTGTTTGGCAACCGCTGCCCATATGCGCGGGCCCGGGCCTTCTTGCTGGTGGTCTGGCATGGGACTCCTCCTCAGTGACCCACGTCTGAGATGTCAAAGGCCGTGGTTTGTCTGGCCCTGCCTACCATGGTACTAGCCCAGGTGGGTAGGACCAGGCAAATAAAAGAACACTTGCTATCCTTCGAAAAGAGTAGGGGATGTGCCCCGGTAGCGATTTTCTCCCTCACCTCATAGATGCGGTCATTCATTTCATAGATTCGATCATCCATAGATTCAGTCACTGCTGTATTGGGCATGCAGCATATAAATACCTGTCCTACTACTGCAAGGCAGACTACCACTATTTGTGGATGACTCCTTGCCAACTTGAGATATGTCCCAGGCGTCAAAGTACACTTGGACGTTAAAGAACCCAATCAATCAATCAATCAATCAACCGTAAAGGGGGGGGTAAAAGATTTTGACCCCTTGACCGGGGAGGGTGTAAGAAATTTCGCGTGCTTCGCGCGGAAACCCACCACTCACCCCCCTGTTGTTAAAAAATTATCACTCCCTTAGAAGTTGATGATAACAATGTGCCCACTTTGACTTGACAGAAGAAGAGAATGACCCTCCACAGGCAGCAAACGGCCGCAAAGGTTAGCCCGCACGGCACCCTCTACACAACCCTTTAAGGGCCGCATGGTGCGGTAATGCACTATACCTTATGTCAGCATGATGTATGAGTGCAGATCTGGCAAGTAACCTGCCAGGGCTACATTCAAGCCTTATAATGACCCTATGGGATTGATACACTACCAGAAGGTCAGCGTGATGCACAATGCAAGTTCTAGCGAGTCACTCGCCAGGGCAGCATTGCTGTATCACGATGGTCGACATGCATTAAGACAACATGCCGTCCTTAAAGGGTTAACTATTATACTTCCATGGTAGGCATAGGTCCAGGGATGCCAAGTGTTACGATTTTTTC
The DNA here is from genome assembly GCA_947462335.1 of Harmothoe impar. Classification (NCBI taxonomy): domain Eukaryota; kingdom Metazoa; phylum Annelida; class Polychaeta; order Phyllodocida; family Polynoidae; genus Harmothoe; species Harmothoe impar. The sequence goes on along the minus strand of OX381707.1, from coordinate 83,608,950 downwards.
GTAATTTTACGATTTTTGACCCCTATTACGCCCATTACGATTTTGATTATCAAATTACGATTAAGAAATGATAGATCATGTATGATGAGCCAGATAACGACTTTAATGAATCATGAGAATCATTTGATGCACCATGCTGACCCTTTAGAAATGTCATTTTAATGTTACGATTTTTGTTACGATTTTTGTTACGATTTTAGCCAAAATTTATTACGATTTTAGGGTCCAAAAATTGTAAGAAATACGATTTTAGAGTGAGGTAACTTGGCATCCCTGATAGGTTAGGATCTAGAGTTGTGCACTTGTTGTTTTCGCAGACAGTGGCTAGATAGGATGTTACTATGTGTTTTTTTTACCAGTGTTTTATGTTAGAATACTGTTTTATTTATCGGTGGTTGTGTCAGATTTATTTTTTATTACCCGGTGGTACGGCCTCTTCTATGTTAAGCCTATGGGACCTCCATGCCCCCATGGAGTACAGCAATGCTATACGGCAGGGCCTCCAAGTTTCTTCACTTTAGGACAGTGGGCCATGTAATAAACACAAAACCCCACTTATTAACATACATGTACATCATACATCACTCATTGACGCCAGGGTGTATCACACTTAGCCTTCGGTTTCGTGTGATACGCCCCAATTTCAATGAGTGAAGCATGATGTACATTGGGTGGAGTTTTGTCTTTTTATTTACAGTGGTTATGTTAGATGTTACTGTTTTATTTACCGGTGGTTAGGTTAGATGTTACTGTTTTATTTGCCAGTGGTTACGTTAGATTATGTAATAGATAGACTATGGTTATGAAAAGGTATGTAGAATTAACCACAGCTTGCTGGTTGGGCCAGACGAGGGCGAAGCCCAAGTCGCCCTACCAGTAAGCTGTGGATAATCTACATACCTTTTCATAACCATTGTCTATCTATTTTAAACCACAGTAGTAAGGTTATGTGAGTCTAAGTAGAAATAACCAAGGTATGAAATCCTTTGTCTAACCCCTCCGCTGTGGTTTAAACTGTTTTATTTACCGTGGTTACGGGAACTCTGCATGCTCATCTTACTTACTGTATTAGATTTCAGTTTCAGTTTTATGTGTATCATAGTTTTGTTTTCCACGTTTATTTCTAACAGCGACAGAGGTTTTTGGTTACGACGATGGAGGTAGACAATATTTAGCTCTCGGCTGTTTTGTACATTTGGCTGCTGCACTTTACATAAATGCAACGAAGACTAACAGTGAATTTAGATGGTAGTGAATGTCATAGTGTGCCATGTAGTTAATGTAGAGAGTGAACTTATGATGACTGCATTATGCATACCCCACCTGTAAGACGGATTAATTTTGGGATTTATTTTTCCTACAAGACAGATTCGGGTCGTCTTAAAGGTGGAGTTTTCAAATATGTCATACTTCTTTTATATAAGACTTTTTTTTTCTCAAGTTGGGGGGTTGTCTTAAAGGCAGGATCATCTTAAAGGTGGGGTTCTACGGTAACTACTTATTATGTCCTTTGTCCTCATGATGCATGAATGCATTCTTGGTCAGTAACTCGCCACGAATTCAGTAGTGCATCATGGCAATAAAGGATATAGCTCATTAAAGCACTGTCCAGTCCGTAAAGGGTTATATATCCGACCAAATTCTAAAGATGTTCAAAGACTGTCAAAGTATAACATTAAGGGGATAGGGGGCACTCAACTGTTATCCATGGCTAGTAAAAGCTTAGGAAAAACTCTCCCATGAGGCCCAGGCATTTACAGTGTATTTTCAATGGGCCATATTTGGTCAATATGACCAACTTAGAAAAGAAAGAATTTTGAGTCTCAACCATCGGATACACTAACTTTAATGCCTCTTGTAGACTAATGTATATTATGTGTATACCAGGGTGCACAGATGATGACCTATTTGTCATTACTTTTTGGGATTCCGCTGCATGCCTAATGTCAGTTTTAGGGGATGAAATTAATAATGCCACACCAAAAGTTATTTCACTTTTCAAAAAATGGTGCGAGCGAGGGAATGTTTCTTCTTTCTTTTTTTTTTAAAGATTTTTTTTGTCAATGGATTTTGTAGGTGGAAAAGTGGTACAAGCGACTTTCTCTTTCTATTTTTTTTACCCAGCCTCTGACAAAAGTTCTTTGTGGACCCAAATCATAAAAATGTGTTGATTGATCTGGGGGATTTACTAGAAGAAAAACTTGTTCAAAAAAGAAAGAAATTTGCAAATTCCGAGCGAAATCCATTGACAAACATATGAGAATTGTGCATATAACATAGGTTTTAGGGTGTGTAGTATGTAGGTAGGCGGCACGGTATCCTACGGGGTGCATGAGGAGTGTGTGGTACGTCGGCAACATGCGCCATGACATATAGAAACCGCACCGTGATTTACATTTGTAGTTTCTTGTAGCTTGAGTTGTCTCATACATTAGTTGTTGGGGAATTATTTGACGAACCATGATAGGTTTTATTTGAAGTACCAATGAGATATTTATTGCACTAATGACATTTTGAAGCCTGAAATCTGCCATTTTAAGTCATGGGACTTTAATGAAAGCAATCAGAACAGTATTTTATACAAGATTTGTAGTGTGTTATAAAGCATACATTTATACAGCTAAATACTCCTGAATCAGAATGTGTATTGTGTCTTGTAGATGACAGTTATTACTCCATGTCTGTCAGCCTGTGTGTAACCAAGTAAATACTGACACCAGCCTGTTACTGTTACTCCATGTGTGTAACCAGTACTGACACCAACCCTTCCTCCCTCCAGGTCCAGGCAGCCCCGGGGATGAACAATACGCTGAGGTCGGCGACTTCTCTCCTGTAGCCGGCCAGCGCAGGAACACCATACCGAAAAAAGGCAAGGAGAAGAAGGGGTCCGGCAAGAACAAGAACAGCAACTGTAAACAGCAGTAACCACAGCAACTAAACAACTCTCCACAACAAACAGTAACCATGGCAACTGTAAACAGCAGTTACCATAGCAACTAAACAACTGTCCACAGTAACCATGGCAACTGACACAACAAACTGTAAACAGTAGTAACCATGGTAGCTAAAGGTAAAAAGCAATAACCATGGCAACTCTAAACACAAATTGGCTGTAACCATGATAACTGTAAACACCAGCTGTAACCATGATAACTGTAAACATTAGCTGTAACCATGGTAACCTTAAACACCAGCTGTAACCATGGTAAATAAACACCAGCTGTAACCATGGTAAATAAACACCAGCTGTAACCATGGTAAATAAACACCAGCTGTAACCATGGTAACTGGAAACACCAGCTGTAACCATGGTAAATAAACACCAGCTGTAACCATGGTAACTTTAAACACCAGCTGTAACCATGGTAAATAAACACCAGCTGTAACCATGGTAACTGTAAACACAAGCTGTAACCATGGTAAATAAACACCAGCTGTAACCATGGTAACTGGAAACCAGAGATTAATTGTGTTGGTTGTTGAGAAGGCTACAGAGTGTCTCAACTTAAACTGGGCATCACAGATCGTGACAACCTGTCTGAGTTTTATATTACAAACATATTGCTTTAGTAGTTGTAGAATATATTTAATACTTTTATTTTGTAAGAGAGATTTACAAGTTGTAATACTCCTGCGTTGTGGTCTTCCCTCTTCTGTTCGGTACTAAGAGTTTACACTGAGTTCTGTTAAGGGTGAACTACAGAGGGGTATTTGTACCAGTTTGTGAATGTTCCTCATTGTTGTGAATATACATGTGACATGCTTACGGGTGAGCTTAAGTCGCAGCAAACTTCATATTATACAGTTTATACAAAATTTTGTTCTGCGATGCTAGATATGATATTCACCCAAAGGTGCCCCTTAGCTGAGCCCTGCTTACACATATATGTGAACATTGTGAAGTTATAAACTTGAACATTTTCTATAAAGTCATGTTGCAATACCATATAAGGACATGAAATAGCCAATTTGTCGCTGCTGAACTCAATGTTACATTCTCTGCTGAGATTATTCCCGTGATGTGTTACAAACATTTCATGGAAGCAGACAACGAATCATGGTACAGCGCTCGTCATGCAGCGGGTGCATGAATACATTATTGTATCACTTATATAGAACCATATATATATATATTGATATTTGGTATAGAGTATATATATCTTGTATCACTTACAGGGCCATTTACACACTCTATGTCTTGAATGAACCACATGAGATATTTTATTTAGGGTCAAGTATGAGATTTGTATACATTAACACTGCCTATGTAACCTGTGTGTGGAGGGGGGTGCTCATTATTTAACAACAGGGGGAGAGGGGTCGTAATATTACAACCCTCCTCTGAACTATACCGAACTAGCACATCCTGGTATCTCAGGTAGTCGTGGGGCTAAACCCTTATCTCCTTATCAAGCTAATCCCATCTTCTCACACCTAGAACAAAGGGACTGATAAGAAATTCACCCACGATGCACTGCTCTGGAGTCGGGGGCCTAACCACAATGCATTGCTCTTAACCAAGATAGCGGCCTCCATAACCTAATGTGCTGGTCCCGAATAGTAACATGCAGGCTTTTACCGGGAAAACGGCTGACATTATTTCGCCCTCCGCCAAAACTCCCCCGAACCCTCCCCTGTTGTTGGGTAAGGACCGCTCCCCGCCCGATACCAGATCTGATGTACATTCTATGTGTGTATATATTTTTACTGAGATTTGCTGTTAATACTGTTCTGTACATAGACTAACGATGCAGCATCTACAGCTTGACCTGTCGGGGCGGTAGTGGTGGGCGCCATTTTGTAACGTTCTCTGATGTCGTAAGTTATTCTGCCGGCTACACCCACCCTTCTCTGTTGTAAACTGATCTACCTGGACAATCCTTCTGCGTACCCTTTATACCACGTGTCCCTCATCACCGCTCACAGTCTTTGTGAAAACGTGCCGGATACAGCCTATAGCCGGCTAAGAGGCTGCTAGGCTGGCTTGTCCTACTGCCTGTCAGAATGACTGGCTGCATCTCTGGCTACACTCCCAGATGCCACCACAAGCTAACACTTAAGTCTGAATACCCCAGATAGGCTAACACTTAAGTCTGAATACCCCCGATAGGCTAACACTTAAGTCTGAATACCCCCGATAGGCTAACACTTAAGTCTGAATACCCCCGATAGGCTAACACTTAAGTCTGCATATCCCAGATAGGCTAACACTTAAAGTCTGAATACCCCAGATGCCATTGTATATTAACTGTCTTGCGCTGCATACAAAAGCTGCAGATTTAATTGAATGTTAAAGATGACAAGAGGACCAAGTAAATATGAAGCATGTATTGTTTGTTTTAGATAAGACATTGCTAGATGTGATATATTATACTTATAGTGAGTGGGACCATGTGTAATACTTATACAGCCTGGAGATTGTCAGCTTCATACCCTACCCCCATGTACCACTGTGAACATGAGACCAGTGAGGAGATAAGTTTCATACCCAACCCCAGTCTACCATTGTGAACAATATACAACATAGAACAGGGTCTGAGTGTTGTATGATTCCATGTACCGTATTCAAACGCTTAAGAAATTATTTCAAACTAAAAAAGCTAAAACAGAAATTAATTTACGCGCGCATTCTCTACCCATTTTTGTCCAAATATTTTGCTGTTGCAGTACTGTATTGGATGCAAGATGCTTCAGTAACATCTTGTCAGAAAAAAGGTGTTTTAAAAAGAATTGTACTCATATATATATAAGGATTTAGAAAAACGTTATGGCGGTTGTTACATAATCATAATTATAGTTATAATTAGCCTCCTGCTGTTGGTATTTTGACCATATCAAGCCAAGCCGGTCAGAGACGGCACCCGGTCAGAGACGGCACCCGGTCAGAGACAGAAACATTGTCCCAAGGTCGTGAGACACAGCCATAAGCCTAACTTGCATATAAGCCGCACCCAGACTTTAGGCCGATCCTATAAGCCGCACTGGCGGTCTGATTATGGTGACTTTTGTACTGTATTATAATAGCTAAAACTCGCGTATAAGCCGCACCCTCACTCTGGGCAGATTGTATAAGCCGCACTGGCAATCTGACTCGCGTACAAGCCGCGGCTTTTACACAATGTTTTATGGTAGATACACAATTTGAAATTCCACCCCTAACGGCGCGGTTAGGGAATGAAGTAGTGAATAGCGCCTTGAGGCAGGGTGCAACGTCTTGTCGGCTCGGTCAAGTAACGTACATAGCGGTCAAGTTATCAGAAGAGGAAATAGCTCAGTCGGTAGAACAGCAGGTTCATGGATCTAAAGGTCATGGGTTCGAGTCCTGCTTTCTCCAGATGACTTTTCCGCGACTGTTACATGTGTAGTAGTGTACCTGTACCGTATTTGACGCAATAAGCGCCCTCCCCCTAATAAGCGCCCCCCCCCTTTTTTCAGATTTCCCCCCTGATTTTTTAATGTGTTTCTGCGATTATGTCATTGATTTTCTCACCTGTGCGTAACCTATGCAGGTGTTAAGGCCAAGCCAAGTGTGAAGTAATAAGGGTGTAAGAAGCCTCCTAGATGCCACTGAGGTCTGAATATGACAGCCATGGGGGGCCCTTATTAGAATGAATATTAGAGGCTGATTCTTTCACTTAAAATAATATTTTAAGCGGCCAGGGCGCTTATTACGTCGAATACGGTATACCCCTGTCTGTACCTGTGTCCTGTAGTCCTGTCTGTCTACCAGCCACTACTGAGGGTTTACGTCTGGGGTCACACCCTCCACTGTCCACTAAAGATGAGTCACGTCGGGTTTACCTAGCTCTACACAAGTCAGTTTTACCACTGAGCTAAATTTCAAAACCGCCTTTCACCCTCTGCCAATAGTAATAATTGTACACTAGATATCACTATAATACTATAAATATATGGTATAGTATGCATTCAATCGGGGTTTCACTTATAGTAAAAAGAAATACTAGGCTCAAGTTGTAGAGCTATTTAGATTATAAGGCCACACTTTTTTTATTATTTGGGTTACGGGCCCGCCGCACTAGGAAAGGCCAAAATCAGAATAAAAATAAAATTTGGAAATGGCACTTTTTTTTTTATTCCCTCCGATCTGTATCTCATAGAAAAGAAAAAAAAAGATGTATAGTGTGATATACCATTAGAAAGCTGAAATTGATGCAAAGACTGCTTTCTACCTTTCATCTGGATAAAATGAGAATTTTAATTTTCTCAATTCTTTAATATATTTTTCAAAATTTCCGTTCAATCAAATATTTGTGTATCTCTGTCCTTGGCTTTGTATTTTATTTTCCCCTCCAACATTTGGATATCCAAACAGTCCGTACACAAAATAAATAAAATCCCTCTACCCTTTTATTTTATTTTTACTTTTTTTTATTTCGTCCTCTGTGCGTTGAAAAATTTCTGAGGTGTCCGTAACCCAAATAATAAAAAAAGTGTGGCCTAAGGTATGGAAGTTAGGGCACATCATTTGAAACATACTTGACACATTGCACAACGATAACACAAAATAAGCCACACTTGAATTCCGTTGGAGATTGTTCTACAATGTAACAGTTTGAGTACATAAACTAACAACATTTGGGTATGGGTCTACTAACTAATACAATATTACATGAGTATATATATTCATACTGCTATGTATCTTAGATTACAGTCAATAGCTTCCACAGGCTTGAACAGAACAGCATGCTGCATTGATGAGTGCCAGAACCAAAAGGTCAAACAGCAAACACGTGTGTCCTTCAATGTTTAGATGGCTTCACTGTCTGTGTGTTTGGACATAGCCAAGTGGCACCATTTAATGTTGGCATGATAGGGGAGGGTAATACTAAAGCCATTATAAAGTCAACTCACAAAGTGACATTTGTTTAAGATGGTGTACAAATAATACAAAATGTGTAATGAATGATGACCTTGGTCTTGGGAGTCATTGACTTTCAAATAATTTTGAAATGAAGACATTGGTGGCAGATGAGTGTCCACAGGGTAGTGGGTATTGTTGTAAAGCTGGTTATTTGTTCACATTTATAAAGGGTACGTTTTGTAAACAGATCATGAGATGAGTTGATGAGATTGTACAAGGTCTGTGAGTTACTCTGTACCGTAGCCTATAGAGATACCGAGATACGGGAACGGGGGGCAAAGATGACATTTGTTATGAATAAAATGATTTATTATTATATCTTCATTTGTGTGATGTGTCTTGTTGTAAATCTCCTCCCTCCCAGTACCAAGAGACACATTTAGCTGTCAACCCTATGTACGATTTTAAAAATAAAATTGTAAAACTATTAAATTCCTTGGTTATAAGCAGGTCGAAGACACACCCACTACTCTAGTATGCCTAATGAGCGTACTTGTAGTCATCAACTAGTGCGTACAAGTATAATGACCTTCCCAGCAGCATCCGTGTAGCTGGGCTTTTTTTGGGGGGGAGGTGTCGGACAGGACCAGAAATATGCAATAATCCCGTAAAAAAAATATAGATTTCTCAAATATTCAGATTTAACAGAAAATATCTAATTTGACACATGTTGGAGCTATACGCCAAGCAACACTATCATCCCTTTAGGGTATTTTGAGGTATTCTGATTGCTGTGGGAGAATGCCAAACTATGGGAGAACTCCTGAGTGGGGTCTCTTAGTATTCTTTGCTCTTTGCTATTACAAAGTAGGTCCAGGATTAACCACCAGTGAAGCCTCTTAGAATGTATAACTTACATGACATATCAGATGTAGACAGAGACCCCATATGATTTCTTGTGGAAGAACCTGAAGTATAAAATACTGCTGAGGGTATTCTGCAATGAATCCGGTCACCTTGATAAAATACAGGAGATTTTATCGAATGTTATGAAAATGTATTAGATTTGCTAAAGAGGAAAGATGTAGGACATACCTTGTTTTGGCATCACATGACTGAATTTGTTCATCATTTCCCTCTTCCTTTTCTGGTATCCATTTTACCATCAAAGGAAACAGTGCAGCGCAAACAAAACCTATCACCTCAGCTATCTTGATAAGCACATCTGTTATACAGTATGGTTTATAGCAGTCCCAGGCTCCAGTTCCATCAGCATTATAAGTAGGTCTATGCCTTGCGTATAATGTGCAACATTCATCCATCACCAGCCTTCTGTCAAACCTATAGCTGTATCCAACAGGACGGATAGAACACACAGGGGGGTAATACACTATAGCTGGTCCTGAATACATTTTGAAGATGGCGGTTTGTATATTAATAGTCAGCATGAACAACTCAGTGACGGCGTGTTCTAGATCTTCCCTCATGTCGAAACATGGCAGGTTCTTAGGATGATACTTTAATTCAGATAGGCAACTATGTGCAGACGTCTGAAGACGTAATCTATATGATACTGGGAGATTGTAGCCGGAATGCTTTAGGAAATCATAATTAGGAAGGCAATCACCTTGAACTGTGACTTCATACTTGGTAATAACTGGGACCTTCATTGAACTATGAGTAAAACCAAAAACATCACGTAAGTCACGAATGGCATATGGCAGATGTTTGTACATACCAACTTTATCAACATCAATTGCCTGCAGAACACCAATTGTTATATTTGTTCCGTTATACTCGAATCCTACAGACACCAAATCAAGGTCACTGTTTGTCTTCCCCTTCAGTCTGCGGTAGTAACGGATATAGTTCCTCAGGAGTTGTGGACCATTGATTGTTATGTTGATCCTATGACCATTTGTGTCAACTGCATGAAGTTCAAGTGAAGTCCCATTAAGAGATGTAAATATCTTCCTGAGGCTGCCGCGTTCATCAGAAACCACTGGTGCCCTGTGCCCCTGTCCATAATTCATCCACCTAGCGATTGACCAGTTACCTATAGATATTATCCCCCAGAATTCTTTCCCTGCATCTCCATATCTGAGTCTATGTATGTCTGTAGAGAAATAACCATCCATCTCCCCGGTCTCTTCAATGAGTTTATCTACGTCAGTAGTATAGTATGTATCGGAACGGGACTATAGTTAACTACTGTTTATTACTCAATCGACATGCAGCCAATCAGAGGCCTCCATTTGGTCACGTGACCCCCTCATTTGCATAATTACGTAATAGGCCACGCCCCCTCATTTGCATAATTACGTAATAGGCCACGCCCCCTTGATCACCAGCCAATCAGTGGCTTCCATTTGGTCACGTGACCCCCTCATTTGCATAATAGGCCACGCCCCCTTGATCACGTGACCCTTTCATTTGCATAATAAGCCACGCCCTCTTGATCACCAGCCAATCAGAGGTCGCCATTTAGTCACGCGACCCCCTCATTTGCATAATAGACCGCGCCCCCTTGATCACGTGACCCCTTCATTGACATGATAGACCACAACAACATCACGTGACTATCTTTGTTTGTAAACAACACCACGTGGCTCTCTTTGTTTGTAAACAACACCACGTGGCTCTCTTGTTTGTAAATAAGACCTACTAAGTTTAGGCATAGGTAACAGCAGTGTTTGTAAATAACGCCTACTATGTTTTCAGTCATAGGTGTCTAGAGCAGCAGCAGCAGCAGCATCTTCAGCAGCAGCAGCAGCAGCAGCTGCGTCATAAGTGTCTAGAGCAGTAGCCACGTCATAGATGACTAGTGCAGCAGCAGCAGCAGCATCTTCAGCAGCAGCAGCAGCAGCAGCATCATTGGTGTCTAGAGCAGGAGTAGCAGGAGTGTCATAGGTGTCTAGAGCAGTGGCAGCAGCAGCAGCAGCAGCATCATAGGTGTCTAGAGCAGGAGTAGCAGGAGCGTCATAGGTGTCTAGAGCAGTGGCAGCAGCAGCAGCAGCAGCATCATAGGTGTCTAGAGCAGGAGTAGCAGGAGCGTCATAGGTGTCTAGAGCAGTGGCAGCAGCAGTAGCAGCAGCGGCAGCAGCAGTAGCAGCAGCAGCATCAACAGTAGCTTCAGCAAAAGCAGCAGCAGCCGCGTCATAGGTGTCTAGAGCAGCGGCAGCAGCATCTTCAGCAGCAGCAGTAGCAGCAGCGGCAGCAGTATCTTCAGCAGCAGCAGCGTCATAGGTGTCTAGAGCAGCAGCGTCATAGGTGTCTAGAGCATCAGCCGCAGCAGCAGCAGCATCTTCAGCAGCAGCAGCAGCGGCAGCAGCAGCCTCATCAGCAGCAGTAGCAGCAGCAGCAGCAACATCTTGAGCATCAACAGCATCTTCAGCAAAAGCAGAAGCCCGTAACTTAGCATCATGGGCATCAGTCATAGCCGTAACAGCGACACTGCGACTAGCATAAGCAAAACAGGCTATTTTTTTAGCAGCTGTACAAGCATTAATAGCATTAGCCCTAGCAGCAGCCGCAACAGCGACACTTTTAGCAGACGTTGCAGCATCAGTAGCAGCAGCATCGGTAGCAAGAGCGGAAACAGTAGCAAAAAGATTAGCAGCACGAGCAGCAGCGGCGAGAGTAACAGCAACGTTGTTAGCAGCATTGGCAACTTCGTATGCTACATGTGTAGCACGAACAGCGATACGAGCTTCACGTTTTGCACGAGCAGCAGCATTAGCTGCAGAAGTAGCCCTCACACTTTCCAGCCACCCGTACGAATCTTGATAAAAACCAACTTCCACCTTACGAGCTTCACGTTTTGCACGAGCAGCAGCATTAGCTGCAGAAGTAGCCCTCACACTTTCCAGCCACCCGTACGAATCTTGATAAAAACCAACCTCCACCTTGCTACTTGTTGACTCATCAGTAAACATGGACGTCTCCTCATGTGGTGTTGTCGCGGCTCTGTAGTAGTGTTGGGATTGCTCACATTCGGTAGAACGTAGAGTGATTCCTGATGACGCCATGCTGAAGGTGGTTGAAGAAGTGTGTGGGACTCATGTTTCACTCTCGCTTATGTACTAGGCTCCGAGATAAGCTTCTTAACTCAGGAGGAAAACTCTCACTAGGAAGGCGACCGGCTGTCTACCTGTGTAGGCGCGGGTTCGTTACATCTTTTAATCCTGTTCGACCCTCCGAGGAAATACATGAAAAAAACAAAAGACTCGAATCCGCAGACAGTAGGAAGCTATAAGGAGCTTAACTCGTGTTTGATTTAAGCTGTCTACCACACGCACGCGCTTGTAGTCACAGCTAGAGTGGCAGACTTCTGTCCGCCCGCTGGCGCATGACAATCGACTTTAGACACCCCCTGTAGTTTGTTTTTTTGCATACACAGTTGACTAGCATCTTAAGCTCTTACTCAGCTATAAGCCCATATACATGTAACGCGCATTACTCTTCTTTATGGTAATTATCAGATCGATTTAAGGGTGGAAAGGGCTTAGGTGATGTAGATCCCTCTCTAGCTGAAAACAGGCTTAGACTATAGCATGTAGGCAGCTGGCCGCGTTAAACATCCCTGTAGTTTTTTGTATACACTCTCGATCCCCTCTCTAGGTGAAAACAAAAGCTTAGAAGATGAGGTGATCCGGCCACCGGCTGGCGCGTCACACCTGGCGTTAATCACCCCCTGTAGGCTTTGTATACGCTCTCTAGGTGAAAAACAAAAAAGCTCCCTCCACGGGCTGGCGCGTCACACCTGTCGTTAAAACGCCCCCCGGAGTCTTAGTATACACAGGTGCCCCGCCTTATCTATTCACCAGCTATAAGCCCATATACGTGTACATGCGATTTTTGATACCCTCTCTGGAATAGGGTGGGGCTCAAGGTGAAAACAAGATTAGTCCATTCGCTCTCTCAGCTATATAAAGAGCCTCAATTGTTCTTGCAACAGCACTTCACCACCGGTACACTATCAGTCACGAGGCAGATGTTTGCGGCATGGGTCATACAGGTTACCTACTAATAGCGGTTTGGGTGAGTAGATCACTTTTTTTCCCCTAAAAAACCAAAAAAAAAAACCCACTTATGACTCAGGTATGTATATGTAGCACTGTTAGTGTAAGTACACAGTAGAATCTACTGTACTATAGACTCGGCCCTCTGAAGACGGCGGAGCGCGTTAATGCGCGGGTCTGTGGCGGCGTCACTTGTTTTTTATTCTAACTAAAAAGTCAGAAGTCGATCTACGACCTATCAAAGACAAATTTGTGATAAGTTCAAACTAAATAAGAGACAGTTTGAGCGTCTCTTAGTCGCTGTCAAAGATGCGAATAACGAACGCGCTGAGGGCGGGGTTCAGGTCACGTATAGTTCCTTGCTCTTTCGTCAGATGGCGCCACAATAGGGGATTTGTACATTCCTACGATGCTCGCGAACATTTCAACGCATAATGAGCTATATAGGCAACAAAGTGTGCTTCTGAATATATTAAAATATAAAAACAATTCAATATTGTGTATTTCTGATAGAAATGAGGCAGTTTCTTTGAATACCAACTAAACTATAGCGAGATGAAAAATACCACACCATATCTAAGGCTTTATAAAAGATACATAGGCAGAAACTCTCGCCGAGTGGGTAATCTGAAAAACGAACCAACTCGTTGTGCCACAAGGGCCCCCACCCAACGGGGGCCTTTTGAGCTCAGTCATGTTGTTTCTCAACACTAGGTGTAATTAATTACGCCCATGTTGAGTAGCATCTACTAACCAACTGACAGTGTCAGTTGGTTGGCCCCTCTTTAGGGGCCACACAATAAATAAAGAATAGAGACCTAAGGGAACGTTCACAAACGTCCACCCTTCCTACGGGGTGGGTGGGTCTTTGGGTTTAGTGACAAAACAGCGACATGTCAGCTCTCTTTTTTTTTTCCAAGTCTACATATTATTTATGATTAAAAAATTTAAAAAAAAAAAACCACGATAATAAAGTGCGCTGATCAAAAACTGAATAGAAAAATAACCAAAAATAGGTTGGTAGCTGATCGGTCGTTGTCACACGGTGCAGAAAATTTACTGCATATCGGACCAGGGGATAGTCTGGCAGCGACCCGCCACCCCGTTCACAAGCTGTGTACAGCACCCCGTTTCTCTTTGTCCATATTGGCTAAAAAAAACAGGACATTGTTGACTTGGCTATTTTACCCGTCTGGGTCTTATTATTTAAACACCTCGTGTTGACCCTGTGGGGCAGCGGGTACATGGAATAAACGTGTCCAAGTGCACGCTATCTAACACATAACCGAAGGTTACTGAGTTATGTAATAATAGTTATGTAATAATAACTGACCTATGAGGTCGCCAGTCAGTTTGCCGTGATTATTTTGACACACTCTCAGTTACTCGTAGCACATCTAATACATAATTAGACTCAGCCTCATATAAGACAGTCTCGGCCACGCAGGCTGCATATCGGACCAGGGAGATAGTCTGGCAGTGACCCACCAGCCCGTCCACAACCTGTGTACAGCACCCCGTGTCTCTTTGTCCATATTGGCTAAAAAAAAACAAAAAAAAAAACAAACAAGTCATTGTTGACTTTGGCTATTTTACCCGTCTGGGTCTTATTATTTAAATCACCTCGTCTTGACCCTGTGGGGCAGTGGGTATATGGAATAACCGTGTCCAAGTGTACTCTATCTAACACATAACCAAAGGTTACTGAGTTATGTAATAATAACCACCCTATGATCCTATGAAGACGCCAGTCAGTTTGCCGTGATTATTTTGACATACTCTCAGTTACTCGTAGGGTATCTAATACATAGTTAGACTCAGCATCATATAAGACAGCATAGGTACAGCATGGGTATAGCATTCTGGATGCCTGTAGCAAGACTGGATCTAACCCTTTAATAGTCGCATAGCACTTTAATGTGCAGTGCCCGTTGTCGTCATAAGTCATGAATGCGGCACTCAGAGTTCCTCACCAGGGCTGCATGCATGCATACACTGGCATATCGACAAAGGGCGTAGCGCATTAAAGCACTATTGCCACCTTTAGCATTAAAGCGCTGAGGGTTTTATTTTTTTGATAGTGTAGAAACCAATATCTGTCTAATTAAACCCCTTATCAGTGCTGTTTTTTTTCACATACAAAAAGAATTAGGTAATGGCGCTGCAGTACTCTGAAAAGCGGTGGCGGTGAATTTCCATTTAGATCTTGAAAAGGGGGGCGGTCAGATGTCGTCAAGGCTCTGATAAGTAGGGCAGTTAAAATCATATGATTACATTGAGCTAATTTTCTTGCTGAAAGGAATGAATAATTGTATTTGTATAAAATTCACACACACACACACACACACACACACACACACACACACACACACACACACACACACACACACACACACACACACACACACACAGGACACCTGATGATCTCCACACGATGACCTGATTGCTCTTCCTAAAAAAAAATGCCCAACTCGATCTACCTACTCAACAGGGTTTCAGTGTATAGCGTATTAGGGTTTTTCTGATGCGTATATTATATTGAGATTGATTTTCAACTTTTGTGATCAGTGGTTGGTCCTTAAAAGGACCGTTTGGTAGAGAGAGGGTCGCAGGGACCTTGCTGCTGAAGCGGAGGGCGTGGTCATAACGCGTGGCAGTCCTTCAGCAGCTCCTCCAGCACGGCGGGCGGTAAGCCTTCCTCCATGCAGACTTGCTGCTTGACCTGCTCCACGCACCGGCGGATGAGTTGATCAGCGACGTTCTCGATCAGCTCATCCACCACACCCTCTGCTTCAGCAGCAGTCCGCTGTCTCTCCTCTCTCTGTAGCGAGGCTACGAACTGCTTCTCCACGGCCGCATCGATCATAGATCGAGAAACGGCCACGAAGTTCTGTCTCTCCGCCTCCTCTCTCTGTTGCACGGCTACGAATTCCTTCTCCACGGCCGCATCGATCATAGATCGAGAAACGGCCACGAAGTTCACTCCGTGAGCCATTTTGTCGAACTGACTTCCTAGCCGCCTGAGAGATGCTGACGTCACACTATTTTCGACGACGCTATGACGCGCACGAGGTAGACAGACGACGTCGTTTCACTTCCTTACTTGGAGTTTGGGATCTTTTGACACCGAAGTCATACCGTACGGTCGCGATAAAGCAACTAGTGTTGAAAAGCGTGCCGGTCTTTTATAAGCGCCGGAGTATAAGAGCCTCCAAATGTTTTTTCTCAAGCACTAAAATCGCGACTTTGAATAAGCGCCAGCGCCTGGCTTGTATATAGCTCCTGAGTAAGAACTTCACCGAATTGAAAAGCCCTCCCTCAGAGCTCTTAATCGCGACAGTACGGTACAAATCTGATGTCAACCCGCGCCAAAAACAAAAAGGGTGTTCCGGTCACACGTACCTACGACGAGCGACCTTCAGCTATCACCACGTGAAGAGTGGGAAATAAATTTTGTACGGCAAGAAAACTGAAAACTGATAACGATTCCATTAGATAAGTATTTGGTTCCAATCTATGGCGAGATATTTCCACCAAAGCGATTGATTTATATGTCTGTAAGGTTCAGCTCTCCAACACTCTCCAATGTCCGCCGGTGCACGACGGTCGCCGCCCATCATTAGTCACAACTAAACTTCTGCTGGAGAGTGAAAGTTACGTTGAGTCTTGAGGTGCGCAGAGATACTATCTGCCGCAGCCTGATTTTAGTTCCACGCTATTTAGATAAACGCCCCATTTAAAATCTCTCTCTCGATCCTAGTAAAGGAAAAAAAAGGCTAGAGTTTATCATGGACGCGTCTCAGTTTTAGTCAAGCCGTAAAGTGAAGAACCAGAGCTTGTACATATTCCCACGTGAGGGGTGACCCCGCGGGGCGTTCAGTTAGTACTGAGTCTATACTCAAGGTCAAGTTCCACTCTCTAAACAGAGCTTTAGCGACTCCGTCATATAGACTAGACTGCGCGCGCGATTTTTTTTTTTGCTGAAGCAGCTAATCGATGGAAGAGTAGAGAACAGGTGCTCGACCAAAAATCTGCTTCAGAGGCTTGTTATCAGGTATTAACAGTTAAATCAAAATATTTCAAAACATCCAGAAAAGCAGAATAACATGTCCTACGGGCTACAGCCGGGCACTGACGAGCAGACGGCGCTGACGTCATTTCAATCAGGTCACAGGGCTCTTTAGACACCTTTTCTGTAAGACCCGTCTCATACCTTAGTATATAATACCGTAAACACCGGTGATTAGTATATGATCACATTGGCAGTCGCGGATCCACGAAGAGGCTGAATAAGGCTCGAGCGGACCCGCCGCTTGCAATGTGACATAATCTTACCATGCGCTTTGTTTTGTTTTTGTTTCTATTTACAACAGCAAACATTTCAAACAACCTATTGTTTTTTTTTAAAATGATGAAAAATCAGCCCAAAAAAAAAAGTAAACATTTTAGAGCTAAATTTGTGGAGGATAGCCGGACATGCTGATGTCACTAGACCCCTAAATTCGATATGGTGACATGGGCATTTTCTTAAAATTCGATACGACGACACGGGCACGGACATCTAAGTGACATGGGACATGTGGCATTTCTTGAGTCCCACATGTGCCATGGACCATAGTGACATGAGGAAAAAAAAAATGTTCAAAGAGTGCATCAGAAAAGTGCCATTTCAAGCTTAAACATTTCGCCAAATTTTTTTTTCTCTTGGATGGTACTCGGCTTTGCAGTGTCTGGGTCCTTAAAAATGTACCAGAATGCTCAAATTCGGGTTCTAAATATTTTCAAAAAACGTTTTCTCCCTTAGTGACGTGTGACATGGGCATTTCTTAAATTCGACATACGGCTGCATGGGGAGGACCCACCCGTCAAGGGCCCCATGATGACTCATACCCGCCGCGTTCAAACTAGCGTGGTGGTTATAGGTAGACCTTCTTTCAGTATCCACGTGACCAGATCCATCGCCGTCTATTGAGCAACAGTAACCGAGGTAACTAGGGTTATTGTTATCCGGGCCGTAAGACGACAGTCTAAGACGGTGTGTAGTCGCGTTTTGCTCTCCCTAATACTCTAATTCAAGTCGAGTTACCGCTAACCCCTACAAAAAGAGGGTCATTTGTGTAATTCAAAAGTCGTTCCTTTGTTAGCAATGAGGGGGTCGTTCTATTCATTGATTTTTTTTTTTTCTTTTTTTTTTGTTTACAACAACAAGTCAAAGTACAGTCAATCAACCGAGATCCTTTCTACTCCGTGGGGGTGTAGAAGGATCTCCCCCCTGAGGTTACAAAAGTCACCTCTTTATTTAAAGGGTGTGGCCTATTCTCTAAATAAAGAGCGCTTCCGGTCACGTGACCAAGAGGGTGTGGTCCTATTATGCAAATGAGGGGGTCACGTGATCCATGATTATGCAAATGAGGGAGTCACCTGACCAAATGGAAGCCACTGATTGGCTGGTGATCAAAGGGGCGTAGTCTACTATGCAAATGAGGGGGTCACGTGATCAAGGGGGCGTGGTCTATTATGCAAATGAGGGGGTCACGTGGGAGTCACGTGACCAAATGGCGGCCCTGATTGGCTGGTGATCAAGGGGGCGTGGCCTATTACGTAATTATGCAAATGAGGGGGCGTGGCCTATTACGTAATTATGCAAATGAGGGGGTCACGTGACCAAATGGAGGCCTCTGATTGGCTGCATGTCGATTGAGTAATAAACAGTACTTAACTATAGTCCCGTTCCGATACATACTATACTACTTACGTCCAGCTCAGCAGAAGTACAGATCAGCAGAAGTACAGTGCACAGGAAGGCCTGAGTGACTCCCCTGAGGACACCCATGTTTGTTGTTTCTCCTAAAAGAAAAATGAGATACTTAGTGTGTATATTTGAGCAGTAGAGTGATGCTTTGTTTTAACACCCCTGCATTATAGGGGGCTTCCATGAAGTATGTGGCTGTGTCTCACGACCTTGGGCCAATGTTTTTGTCTCTGACCGGGTGCCAGCTCTGACCGGGTGCCAGCTCTGACCGGCCTGAATAAAATCGGGCTATTTAGGGCAGATGGAGATAGAGTTTGGCTGAAAAGGTTATTGGATGTTATAACTCTCTAAACTAGTCATTAGTTGTCCATTTTTATCATCATCTGCCCTAAATATTTTTTATGCAGGCCGGTCAGAGCTGGCACCCGGTCAGAGCTGGCACCCGGTCAGAGCTGGCACCCGGTCAGAGCTGGCACCCGGTCAGAGCTGGCACCCGGTCAGAGCTGGCATACAGTCAGAGACAAAAACATTGGCCCAAGGTCGTGAGACACAGCCATGTACGCATGAAGGGGGAGGGGTGGAGGCTCTATTTTCTGAAAATATTTGTGTATATAAGCCCTTTATTTTAATGTGTACAAGAACAAGGGGGGGGGGTGAGGGGTCAATTTCTGGAGAAAATCTGTGTACATACTTTATGGAAGCCCCCATTGCAGGGGATAGGCACACAATGCCTTCTATAGGCTGTGCTCGGCGACTCCGGATGGAACTGGTGTAAATCTGTGCCTAATTACGAATTAATTTGACGACATATTTACGTTTCACTATTTGTGGTATTACGAATAATCGTATTTTGCGAGTTATGTTATTTACAGATTATCATGATTACGAATATTATTGAAGTATTATGATGTTACGAATTAGGGATTAAACAATTATATAGATGGTTGTTTCAGAGTAGGAGGATGAGTAACACTTGTATAGTTGAGATTGAATTATGCACTTTGAGCTGGTATATATAATATGTTAAAGGTACTAGAGCGACTCTGTGTAAAGTGCAGACAGGGGCGTGACCTTAGGTTGACCCTGGATGACCTGGGTTCACATGGTATGAAAGGTGGACAGAGTAGGGTCAGCGGGGGTCAACAACATGCTACTGGATGACCCGGGAGGTCAGATCGGGGTCATGACCCTAGAGGTCAAGTCGGGGTCATGAGAGGTCAAGTCGGGGTCATGACCCCTAGGGGTCATCGGGACCCATTGTATATGAGAGGTTGGGGTCGTGACCTTTGGGGTCAGCTGTAAACCCATTGTGTATTGGGGTCGGGGGTCGCGACCTAATGATTATGCAAGGGGGACACCAGGAGTATATATACCAGGAGTAGAGTTTGAAATAAACAGATTTTGTACTTGTAACTTGTGTTGAACAGTCTTGTGGATCATACATTACTACTTACATACCCAGTACAGGGGTTATTAAGAGATCTACACTGAGAGGAGGACTATTCATCTTATACATTCGCCATCTACAGTCATATACGTCAACCTCCATTATACATCAATTGAGCTCTGGGAGCTTGCTCACATTCGGATTTACACTGGAGTGATATAAGGAACTACAGAAAGGGGGAAGGGAAGAAGCCTGGCTATTAGTATCGAGCTTTAGATCTGCCTACTCTTAACGGTGTACGGCAACGTCTAGCCCATCCTTTAGCATTGATGTAGACATACCATTTTTCACCTAAAACTGAGAGATTTCAGAAAATATCAGGTCCTATAGCTTAGTTTAAAAGGTACATAGGCATGAAATTTGATATGGCCAGTCCTGGTGGATCACCTCTCATATCTGTATCATTAAATATTTGAAATGCAAGGTGGCGGCCATTTTTAAAGATGGCTGCTCAGCTCAGATCGGGAAACTCTTTACTTCTTTAGAAATGGATGTAGTTGGACAGTATTATTGACCTTGGTGTCATTATCTATGTTTTTGCCCCTAAGGAAACTGATTTAGCTACATCTAAAGCCCTCATGGCAGTTCTATTGAGTCTAAAAGCTATAATTATATTCAATTTCAATGCAGTTAAATTGCTTCTTTTCTACTGTACAGATTTATCACTGAGGACTTCTACTGCATATGACTAAATGTCATGAAACTTCTGGATTTGAACTGGCAAGGTAGTCCAAAGTAAATGTATGAATTGGGTTAAAACATTTTTGTACATGGCATTAGATTCCATATTTGTGGGATGTTGGAAATTATGAGTAGATCCACTGTACAGGAATAAATATGTGTACTCCAGGAGTGGACACTAACTGTTTCAGCTGGGGCCACCCGGGCCCGTAGCTCTAGAAAACTACGGGCCCGGGCCAAGATCTGTGGGCCAATGGTCAAAATTATGTTTTCTTTCAGAGAAAAAGCATGTATATTTCTGATTGTTCTATAAAAGACTGAAATCAATATGATTGATTCGGGCACATTTCCCTCTTTCCAACGATATATTGCATGACTACAGTTGTCAGGCAAACTTTCTTTAAATGTCTTCCAAATACTCCTATGGGCCACCCGGGCCCGTGGGAATAACTACGGGCCCGGACAAATAACTACGGGCCATTGGCTCCCGGGCCAGCATTAGTGTCTACCCCTGTGTACTCTAGCAAGCATGTCAACCTTATATATCCCCCTTTTTTAGTTTTACTAACCCTGTATGCCGGATGGGATACCCTGGTACGCAGGCTACCCCCTAGATGGCGCATGTGTGGAGCTGGCTCTGTCGGGGGCTAGAGAGTCCACATACCCCACACTTTCACACCTCTTGTTTGCAGCAGTGGAGAGTGCTTCTGGTTCTGCTCATTAGCATATCATTAGCATAAACTTCCGCCCCCGACAGAGGTGTCATGGCTGCGCCCAGCCTGGGTATCCTCTGTGCCCTATAGGCATATGAGATTTAACTTCCAAACACTTGAAACGATTCATTAGGTAACCTACAATCTGGTATATATATAGGTTTAGGTTGCCATTAAAGTTCCCATAGTTGCTCAGAAAGGGGTTATTTGAGTTTAATGAATGGCTGTTATCACAGTAAAATAGATACCATTCTTCCCACCCACCCAGGAGAGCACCGCAGTGGTTCAACGAAAGTGTGGCAGACTATTATAGGCCTCTAGCTGGATGGATTATCAACCAATCAGTTAATTCCCGGGCCTTCACTGCAGAACTCTTAGGGGGCATTACGTAACAGCTGGTACCCATTGGGTAGCTGTTATCCGGCCTCATCTCGCAACTACCAGCTCAAGCAATGGACGCCTGCATAAGGCATCCAGCTACCACGGTATAGACCCTTGCTGGTCCGGCACAAACACATTAGGATGTACACTGGCTGTACACTGGCTGCCAGTCTGCTCTGTGCCTGTACATGAGTACAGCAGGACTAGGACCCTGGGAGGCTTCAACAGCCACAAGTGGGTGCTTTTTTTTTTTTTTTAAAGTGTTTTTATTAAGGTGTACAGTTATTATGTAAATACATAATCTGCCTCTGGACTCGGCAATGCCGTTATGCTGTCCAGGCCTTCTTATGATTATACTTTACTAACTAACTAATTGTGTAATGGCGTCTTTTTATATCACATTTTGGCAGTAAAAACCCAAAAAAATTATAAGTCTTTGTTGTCATTTGATGAGGGATGAGATGAGGATGAATTACAGGTAACAACATATCAAATAAACCAGGTATGTGTACATAATACAGTGTCCAAAAAATTCCATGTCCTAAGTGGTGAAAAAAGCTTCACCTACTATACATATTGTTTTGAGGTATGTTCTAGGGAAAACTAGACCATGACCATATACTGGTCATTTACTTGTATATCCACTCACACCATACATTTGTCACAGGGGACAGAACATGTCTGACTGCTTAATTAAGACATACCACATCAACTTTGATAGTAATTCTAAGTCATTATGTTACATACTTCATAGAGAACGTCAGTACTCACCCAATGATCTGTAGTGGATGCACAGCAGACGTTAAGTGATGGTTGGGATGGGTTTGTTGCAGAGTGTTGGCTCCAGCTTATCTTAGGGAGTGGTCATTTTTTAACAACAGGGGGGGGGTCGGTGGATCCCTTGAAGGGGGGGGGGACCAAAAAAATTTGGACCCCTCTTGAGGGGAGGACCAAAAAAATTGCACTCCTTTTTAGCGAAAAAGCCCGCGCGTTATTATAGCTCAAAGGGGTCGGCCGCGCTCAATTTCAACTTGCCTGAGGGGGGGACCAAAAAAATTTCGACCCCTCCCACGGGGGGGACCAAAAAAGTTTCGACCTGCTCAAGCGAAAATTCATCGACCCCCCCCCTGTTGTTAAAAAATGTCCACTCCCTTATAGGATGTCTCTTCTAATGACCATCACTATGGGGTGCCAAATGTCACATAATGTGGTCTAACAAATATTGTTCAGAGGATTCTTTTCACTTTATTTTACACAACATATGTTTGATGAAACAACAGAAATGTTATGGTAATTAGGCAAAAATGCCAATTTGGAAATCTCTTTTGAAAAGTAGAAAATTATATTAATAATGCTTCATGGGCAGAGGTGGCAGGTGACCTGTAAAGCAATTATCAAAATTAAAAAAACTTTTTTTTCCCTTGTTCTTCATCTCATGTGCAATACAAAGGGAAAATGTCCCAAGGCCAAAATGAAAAAAAGGTTTGTTTCAGGTCACCCGACCGACCCTATCAGAACAGGGCCGACCCTACGTTTTTTTATGCAATTTTGAAGAAATTTCCGTATTTTTACCCTTTTTCGGTGAATTTTAGGGTCTTCGGACCGGCCGGCTACTACTTTCATGTTAAAAAAATAAGTTAAAAAAAAAAAAATCCGACCTACCGACCCTACATTTTCTGCCCATGTTACCTGAAACAAACCTTCTTTTTCTTTGGCCCAATGAGCTCAGCTCGTTATATCATTTCTTAAATATGTTTATTGACCACATCTCACATCAGCTGATGTAAAATATTTAGAGAGGTATATCCTTACTCAAACTTCATATTTGTGGTTTCAGTTTTGAACATTTGCAAATTCTCAGTCTTCCTTGGCAGAGTATATAACAGTTTTTTGCTTAATAGACCACATACTAAGTGAACACTTTCTACAAAGATCTCAATGATAAGGGACAATCAAGATTATAAATTTAAATGAAATTGCTCTAATGACACCTTTTGAACAACTTGCTATGAACACAGAGAGTACGAAACAATGATCCTTATTCAGGCCTTTAACGGTTAGCCAATATGAAATTCCAGGATATCATTTGGTACAATGACACTTGAAACAGCGTTTCTTTGCTTGCTATTTTTCTTGGGGGGGGGGGGGTGTAAATAACAGCGTTTTACTGAGTGCCTACAGTGTAATATTGGATCAGACATTTCCATCCATTAACTGAACATTTGGCAGGCAGTTTTTCGGACAACTGCTAATTTTTTAGTCCCATGGCCATCAACCCAACCCTTGCAATTGCCTAATGGCCATGACTAGCTTTGCACCACAACATATACACCACTTTGCTTTGACCATAGAGAGTACAAATGTTCCAAATTCACATTATGATTATGGGACATACGGAGAGCCTACAAACCAACCCACTCTACGTACATCAGTCGTGAGGGCCCCTTATGATCCTGAGAATAAGTAACTATAAAAACGGTTAAAACCAAGATAACATCCTTCAAGATGTAATATAACTACAAAAACAACAACCCTAAGGATACTGCCCCTACGCCGTATAACTACTAGGGCCGAAAAAGTTCGAATTTTTTTTTTTTTTTAATAACTTATTTTTAATGATAGAAGCGGCCTTCTCAAAAAGTACGTAGACAGGGTAGGTTTCTACGAGTTCGGGGATATACAGACAAGGATGTGAAGACACCAAAGCCAATCTCACTTGTCCCAGTTAAAAAAAGAAGTTTTCAGACCCTATTGCGCTGGATGCTTTACTGGGGTAAAATATAGATGTTATTTGGTCTTAAAGCTCACCTAATGTTCTCCTAACCAGTATGACAAGTAACTGTTAGTTTCCCAGAATTATCATCCTATAATTTTATTTTATGGTGAATACGATCTATCAAGGTTAAACCTATGAGAGTGCCGTATGCCAGTAAAGCGTGCAAAAACCCTAGGCCGTATTGCACGCTGTAGCCATATTGCACGCTCCCGAGGGTCACGTGACCTGCGCGGAATTCAAAATGGCGGCCGACGGAAGTTAACAAACAGCGGGGAAGTAAAAAAACGTTGCGGAAGTAAACAAACATGCACTGCATAACTGTTTTAGATCGAAATACCCTGAAATAAATACAGAGCTTCACTTAAAAGTGACCTCATCAGTGGTTATAGCACTTGTGGTACCGTATTGCACTAGGCCTGCGGCCAGCGTGCAATACGGCCCAAGTACCACTCGTGCAATAACCATGGACTCAGTCACTTTAGCTAGCAGCTCTGTCTACATATTACGGGATCAATACTCGTGCACTGCATCAATCCAAAGAGCACTCACCAGAGGTAACTTAGATAATTGGCTTTATTTACTGATAATCACACCACTCACAAACACTTAAATAGATATTAATTAGAATATGTTCAATGTCCAGGTAATGCACTGTCTTCAGGCATGTCCATAGATGTAATGTTCAGCCACTACTATAATAATACCAAGAACAGCATTGCGTAACACATCCCAGGAATGCAATATCAATGTACAGTGTATATACTTGTATTAAGTATGTACACTGTATTGATGAGATTGTTATGATGTACTTGAGACGCCTGTAATTGAACAGACGTGGTAAATATAGACCTCTTCATTTTGTAAGGGCGTGTTGATACATGTTTATCTTGAACACCTAAGCTATACTCAAGAATTCTAGGACACGCTGTAGATTTTTTAATATATTCTCTAAGTCAAAACAGACGACAAAATGTAGTGTACATGTAGTACAGATTTATTTTTCATATTAATCTGCTGATCACTCAATACCATGGTGATACAGTTTTGATGTAAAACATGCTCAATTCATACGGACATTTCTGAAAAATGTACCCACCTAAATCTGAAGGTGACTTATTTACTTATGAGTTATATCTTGCGAGGGATGGTCGGCCCAATATTAACCACCGAAAAACAAATTGAATTGAAACTATCAGTCCACAACCCATTTCGATAACGTACTCCTCTGGGTTGGTCTACCGTAAATCCAATCTCCTAATGTCGCGTTGCGTTCTCACCAGCACTGTGTCCACGAATGAATTCCCCTTGCCCTAATGGCAGTGTGGCCTCACTTATATAGCACTTAGGGTCCACACCTACATCCTGTTATGAGGATGAGTCAGAGCTCAGCCACACGGAAGTGGTAGTCACATCCTGTAGTCTATGAACATAAAAGCGATGTGAGTGCCGTTATGGCATGCCACTGTTAGTATAGAAATGGTTTGATAAAATGTGTATCTCCTGATCTATAGTCAGTATAAAACACCCTAGCTCCATCCAGCATAGGGGGGTGAAACGCCGCGGCCCCGCCCTGGTGGCAAACGCATGCGTAATACTGTCCACTCTAGTATCAAAGTGGGTGGTTAGTGGTGAAAGAGCCATCAAGTGGTGACACTACTGGCATTTAGGGGAACTAGCTACTATGCTTCATAGTGGAATGCTGTGCTGATTAGACACAATCTAAAATATTCTTTTCAACCACAAGCACTGATGCTCCCATATGCTCCACTTGACATTTTCAAACATCATCTATGGTTTTATTTATTTCCAATTTTAGCTTCAGTAGAACATCCCTTAAATACTTTCAGAAACAGTTTAGAGTTCGCTGATTTTAGGCTTCATGGACAGCCCAATGTCAGGTCAACTCGCATAGATTTCTCTCTTCTCCTACATCGACATGCCTCTAATATGTATCAGACTCAAAGGGGAAGTCTTTTTTGGTGTGGATGTAGCATTGTCTACTTGTCACATGCAGTGGTATTAGAGTATTATGACATTTTGTCAGACAGGCTAAGTTGAAGACCCAACAGATCAGTGGACAATGTTATGCATGCGTTAAACACTAGGTGGAGTCGCGGCGTCGTCCCCCCCTGATGTCATTCCGAGCAGAGCATCTGCCAGCTGCTCAGTGTAACAGTCCTGCAGTTAAACAAACAATACATGAGGTCACCCTACAATGGTGCCCCAAGGCTTCGTGTCCATGTCTTGTCAAGATACACCAACTGGATTACTGCATCATATGGTTTAGTGTGATGCATAAATGCAGCGCTGGTGGTTTTCCTGCCAGGGCTGCATGCACGTGCTGTGACCACAAAAGCCCATGGTGCATTAATGCACAGGGCTGCCCTTAACCCTTTAAGGATAGCATAAAGATTTACTGCATTATGCCACTCATCAGCATGGCCACATCGATGGTCACAGGCTGGGCCCTATAGGGGGTGCAGAGGGGTGCCCCCCTGAGGTCGGAAAGTCGCCGAAATTAAAGGGTCCAGGTCGAAAAGTCACTTTTTTGGACCCTGTAATCTATAGTAAATTTTATCCAAAAGTCGCCAGGTCGCTTATATTATTGCTTTAGGTCGGAAGTCGCCTCCAAAACAGCCTAAGTCGCCAGGTCGCTTTTGACCCATCTGGAGCCACCTATAGGACTCCCTCCTCAGCTCCCTCACATAACATTTTATTGTCCCTCATTCCTTATAATAATATGTCGAACTTTATTTAGTCTTCAGAATAATATTATGCTAAGTGGCATTTTTATTCGGGGGAAAATCTGACATAGCTACTTTAAAGTGGAATTGAAATTATGAATCCCATTAGGCATTTTTATATATACATATATATATACACTGGTTTGAAACCCTTTGCAGTGGTTAATATCTTTTTGATACTGTAAACGTATTATATGTCTCGCTGTACATATTTTCGCGGATTTTAAAATCCGCAAAAATATGTACAGATCGAAAATTTATCCAATATAGCTCTGTAGCTACCACCTTTCAAAATTTGCGAATTTAAATCACAGTGAAATTGCATTTACTAGCAAATCCGTGAAAATTTATACCAGCGAACATATCTACGTTTACAGTACACTCTTGAACTTACACTGAAACTTGACAACCACAAATTTGAGTACCCGGGGCTAAACGGGGCAGATTCGGTAAACAGTGCTACATTCCCGCTCTCATTAGGGATAACGTGCCACATCACATATCCCCCTAAGGGAGTGCTCATTTATTATATACAGGGGGGGTGGTGAGATTTTGCGCGGAGGTGCAAAAAAACCCCCCCCTCGAGGGCGCGTGGAACGTTTTGCGCCCCCCTCTTGCCGAAGGCGGCGAAAATTTTCGCCCTCCCCTTTGAACTATAGTAACGTGCTGGCTTTTTTGCTAAAAAGGGGCTTAAATTTTTACGCCCCTCCCTCAAGAGGGGGCAAATTTTTTTACGCCTCCCCTCTCAGGAGGGGTCAGAAATTTATATGCATACCCCCAAACCCACCCCCCCCATGTAACTAATAAATGAACACTCCCTTAATTAAATATCAGTGATATTCGTGTATCTCCTGATGTAATGGTCTCAATGAGGGAAATCCCACAGAAAACTGAGAGTAATATACGATTATGGTCAGAAGTGAATACTACACAAGCACTGAATGGTGCATAATTAAGTTGGAGTTAATTTGAATATAGTGAAAACAACTGAACATATTGCTGAGTGTGTGCTGGGTTGAGAGGAATGACAAAAGAGGAATATGCAAAGTATTTCCAAACTCCATGGATAGTCGTTTCAGGTTCAGTGAAATTGTTGTTTGTTCGTTGTGTAAGCAGCCAGCATGGAGGTGAGTCTACGCGGTTGACCAGTTTTCAGAATTTCCATGGTCAGTGACAAATTCTGATATATTATCTATCAGTTCTGGGATAATTAAGATATTGAAGATGTCTTTCTATCTCTTATTGGATGTTGTGTTACATCAAATTATATAGCAGATCCATCCACTACAAACCTACACTACAACTTAGGGGGATCCAATTGCCCCGCCATCTAGTGAGTAGTAGAGGCATAAAATGAAAATACTCATCTGTCTCTCAAACTCAACATGTCTGAGAAAGTGCTATAATTCTACAACACTACAACATATGACAACTACCGTAAAACCTCGCGTATAAGCCTAACTCGCATATAAGCCGCACCCCGAGTTTGGTGCGATCCTATAAGCCGCAGAGGGCATCTGAAAATTGTTAATTTTGTACTGTAGCATACTTATAAAAACTCTCGTATAAGCCGCACCCTATATAGGCATGTTTGGTATCAAAAGAAAGCTGAGTCTGATTCGCGTACAAGCCGCGGCTTGTACGCGAGGTTTTACGGTAATCAATGATACACCCATATCAAAAAGACTTCCCCCTGTATACCTGCTACATATTAGAGGCATGCATTGTTTGAGAATAGAGAAATCTATGCTAGTTGACCTGACATTGGGTTGTCCATGAAGCCTAAGATTAGACAGTTACTGAAACTTTTTAAGGGTGGTCCAACTGAATCTAAAAAAAGGAAATGAATAGAAAGATATGTGCTGTATAAACTTACATATGGCGTATTGAAGGAGCTTCAATGCTTGTGGTTGAAAGGAATATTTGAGATTGTCTCTTATTAGCACTCTGGCACATTGAAGCCTACAGTAACTAGTTCCCCAAACTGCCATGGATGGCACCACTGTATTGGGATCTCACCACTCAATATCCATTGGGCTCTTGAACTAAACCAAAAGATGCACGAGTTTGACACCAGGGTGAGAGGCAATCTCCCCCCCCCCCCCACCCGCTACGGCAGGACCTCCTACAGTGACCTCATGGACAGATAGGGGAGTGGCTATTTATTATTAATTAACTGGGGGGGGGGGGTAAATGTGTACTCCTCTATTAGCAGATATGTGGCCATAGTTTAACTTCAACAAGGGAGGGTGCCTTTGGGGTCTCAAAGTACCAACTCTGAAGCTTTAGAAGAGGGTGCATAAAATAGATGAGTCTGTTTGGAAACTCACAACCAGGACACCTCCCTGCGTTCTTAATTATAACCACACACTAATAAATACCGTCCACATTGCAGCTAGGTACACATGCACTCCTGACACACCTCCACAGTGAGGCTATCTGAATGGCCACCCTGCAGGGACCCCCCCCCCTTCACGTGTCCCCCCTGTCCACCCACACTGTGTGGCGTAGGAAAAGGGGGAGGCCAGGGGGCCCCGGGCCCCCCCAATCACTGAGGAGGGGGACCTGAATATGTTTGGCCCCCCCAAAATTTGTCACGACCTGTAATATGATGCACACAATTTTCAAACCTTCCCTTTCCTGCATAGGAAAAGGTGGGGACAGAGGGGGCTCAAATACTTCTTTTCCATAAAATCTAATATACCGGTAAGTGTGTATATGATACATCATGCATAAAAATCGATACTTAAAGTTGGTTGGAGTGCCCCCCCCTGGGCCCCCCCAATGAAGATTTGCTTCCTACGCCTCTGTGTATTTACTTGATTTATACTGCCTAAGTGTATAGTTAGGACAGTCCGTTTCTGATGGCGTAATATGGGGCCAAAAAAAAGATTTGTTTCAGGTTACATGATCTGAAAATCTAGGTTAAGTAGGTCGGATTCTTTTTCAACTTTTGATTTCTTTTTCTTTTCAACTTGGGGCTGAAAACTTAAAGATGGTTGGAGTGCCCCCCCCCCCCCCCCTGCCCCCCCCCCCCCCCCCCCAATGAAGATTTGCTTCCTACGCCTCTGACACACAAGCACCCAGGTGGGTCATACACATTTATAAACATGTCAACAGCTGGTCACATGTACTACGTACTATACTAACAGGGAAAGGTAATGTGTGATATATATGTATGTGTGTGTCCTGATGAATACAGAGATGAAGGGGCATGAAAACATGAGAGAAGACGTAGAGGTAGTGCCAGAAGAAGGGAGACAGAGACAGGCAATGACAGGGGAGACATAGGGGGGGGGAGGGACACAGGGTGACAAGAGAGACAGAGTGCAACAGGAGAGGGGCAGAGGCAGAGACAGGGTGAGACAGGAGAGGTGAGGCAGAGAGAGACAGGAGAGGGGAAGCAGAGAGAGACAGGAGAGGGTCAGAGGCAGAGATAGAGGGAGACAGGAGAGAGGAGGCAGAGGTAGGGGGAGACAAGAGAAGGGAGGCAGATACAGAGGGAGACAGGAGAGGGCAGAGACAGAGAGAGACAGAGATACCATGCAGGGTAGACAAAAAGAAACAGAAAAACTGAGAGAAGATGGGAGAAACAGCAGAGGTAGGGAATAGGGCACAACATGTGGGCCTCCCAACAGACTAACCAAGCTGAGACGGCATTTGAAAATAGCAAAGCCATATTAGATACCAAGTAGAATTGAGGTAACACAGATGTATGTGATGTATGTCACGCTGCCTCCTGGTGGTCACATGGTGTACCGCAGCCCCACCCCCAGCATGCCGCCTTCTGATTGGCTACTGCCGGCCGAGCCCCCAACCTCCGTGTTGACACACATGTTGGCCTTTAGCCCTTTAAGGACGGCGTGTTGCTAAAAGATTACATTTGCCATCATGATGCATCAATGTAGCTCCAGCGAGTAACTCACCATTGATGCATCATGACCACCCTTTGGCAGTATCTCCACCCTGTACGGTCAGCATGATGCTTGAATGCAGCACTGGCCAGTTACTTGCAAGGACTGCATTCATGCATCATGACAACCAAGTGTATGATGTACCAATGTATGATGCCATCCTTACAGGGTTAAATGGCTGTATAGTGCTTTAACGCATTATCTGTGCATCAGCACCTTGGCCAATTTGATGCATTAATGCAGCCCTGGTGAGTCACACTGACCAGGGCTGCAACCATACATCATGCCAATACTATGGGAGTGTATCTACCCTGTATGTTGAGCATGATGCATGCCTGTTAGTAGACTCACCAGGGCTGCAATAATGTATCACGATAACAGTGTGCATTAAAACGCTATAGTCAAGACAGGAGAATTTGGCGAAACTCCCCACTGAGAGGTCGTAATCCCCAATTTTGGGTGTTAGCTCATCAAAATCAGATACCATCACCTCGCACCATTTAGACGACCCATTTAAACATTAATCTAGGAGCAACTCACCCTATTCTGAGAATCACACTCTCAGACATCACAGGATTACAGTCTCAGTGGTCATTTATGATGGACAGTGGACCCTGGAGGTGATAAAACTGACCACAGGGCATTTAAGGGTGCCCCTTACATTCATTTTCTATCAATTAACTTTCTCTTTGGCGGCTTCGCCAATTTCTCCGGTCTTGACTATATGAGGCCCCCAGTGGGTTGTTGATTGGTGCGGGGTACACATCGTTATTCGTACACATCACATGAGGGGGACATCTGTGTCACATGCCTCAGGTTATCGTGGCACCAGGGTACAAGTGCCTCTCAGTACACCCCCCCCCCCGGTGCCCCCTTAGTGAGTCTCACCCTTCCTGATCCCCCCCCCCCTCCTCTCCTGCCTTGTGGCCAATGTGCCCGGCCATTAATTGTGGTAGACACAACACTACCAGCGTAGGCCCCACATGATATAAGGGGAGTGCCGACCGTGCAACCTGCCAGCCCTCCATACAGGACATGATACCTTATAAATGCATCATGCCCTTGGTCATCATGATGCATGAATGCAGTCTTGGCGAGTAACTCGCCAGTGCTACATTCAAGCATCATGCCAACCCTGTCGGGTCGATACTGTCCCGAAGAGTGGGCATAATGCACCAATGTAGCACTGGCGAGTTACTCGCCAGGGCTGCACTCATGCAACATGACCACAAATGTTATCTCTTAGGGAGTGGTGTTTTTTTAACAACAGGGGGGGGGGGGGGGGTTGGTGGATTGGGGGGGGGGCAAACAAATTTGGACCCCTTGAAGGGGGGAACCAAAAAAAATTTGGACCCCTCTTGAGGGGGGGACCAAAAAAATCATATCCCTTTTTTTGCGAAAAAGCCCGCGCATTACTTTAGCTCAAAGGGGTCGGCCAAAAATATTTCGACCCCTCCTGTTGGGGGGGGGGGGGGACCAAACACATTTCGACCCTTAGCGACATGCATCCTTTAACCCGGCAAAATGCATAATCCATCATGCACTTTGTCGTCATGATGCATGAATTCAGCCCTGGCGAGTAACTCGTGAAATGTCCATTCATTAGAGCAGTTATACTGAATTATTGAGAACCAGGCAAAGAATAGATTCCAGAACTGAAAGTAATATGCTCCTGGAATTCCTCTGGGATTATAATTGGTCTATGATCTGTTCTCCAATGGAAAACAGCTTGTCCTGGCAATAAAATGATAGCACCAATGGATTGCTTGGGTCTGATTTAGGGGGGATAGGCATCCTTAGAATCTTCCTGTATACAGTCAATAAACATGTCAGGAGAAGTCTGGATGTAAAAGGTAGTCTTAAAAACATTAATTCCTCAAAAAAGAAAAACGGTACAGGAATTTGATAGCACTTAGGTCGGAAAGTCGCCGAAATTAAGGGGTCCAGGTCACAAAGTCGCTTTTTTGGACCCCCTTAAGTACTGTCAATTTTATCTAAAAGTTGCCAGGTCACTTTTATTATTGCATTAGGTCGAAAGTCGCCTCCAAAACGGCCCAGGTCGCCAGGTCGCTTTTGACCCCTCTGGAGCCACTGCACTGACTGCTTTCCTGTAGAGGTACATTGCGTCAGCAGCACGCCCCCACCACGTGCTGCTGCCGTGTGTAGGGGCGGGGCAGGGGGCGTGGTCCGTAGTGGGGAAGGTGGGGGAGGGGGGGTGGAGAGGGCTGTAGCTAGATATAGCATATAGGGACATATAGGATCGGCCCAGAGTCTGGGTGCGGCTTATATGCTTGTTTTTTGCTGTGCCACAGTGCCACAGTGCTAAAGTGTTAAAGTCACCATAATCAGATCGGCCATGCGGCTTATAGGATCGCGGGATGCGGCTTATACGCAAGTAATGCTTTTATGCGGAAATTTACAGTACCAACTTTACAAGTCAACACTGTAACCCAGTGGGCACAGGACATTGAATCAACATTGAAAACTGGTTGACAATGTTGATTCAATGTTGATCCAATGTTGATTCAACGTTGAACTGAAATTTGTGCCCACTGGGAAGGGTAATACATGTACAAGGGTAGGCATACTACTGAGACATGTTTATACAAGGGTAGGCATACTACAGAGACATGTTTATACAAGGGTAGGTATACTACAGAGACCTGTTTATACAAAGGTAGGCATACTACAGAGACCTGTTTATACAAGGGTAGGCATACTACAGAGACCTGTTTATACAAGGGTAGGCATACTACAGAGACCTATTTATGAGGCAAAGGGTGTTAATTCTATGAAAATTCTCGGGTTGGCCATGTCTTTGCTAGGTTGGTAGGGTCGGGTAACATGAAACACTTTTTTTTTTTTTAATTTGTCGTGTGTCATCATATAAACACCATAGACATGACAACAGTTGTTGTAAGTAGGCAATGGCCGATTTAGACAAATGGAAAACTTTCCACTCCCTTTTTTCAGAATCCTCATTCTGCCCATGTCGGCTGTAGTGACGGTACCAGAGGTTAGAAACCAGTTCCTTGTTTTGCTGTATTTCCAAGAAACCTTTAACTACTACTTCCACACAGCCCACTACACACACCCTGTTGGGGGGGGGGGAGTGGGTTAACCCTTTAAGGACGGCATGTCGCTAAAAGATGACATTTATCGTCATGATGCACCAATGCCGCCCCGGTGAGTAACTCAACGGTGCTGCATTGGTGCATTATGCCGACCTTTCGGGAGTGTCTCAACCCCATAGGGTCGGCATGATCCTTGAGTGCAGCCCTGGCATGTTACTTGCCAGGGCTGCATTCATGCATCATGCCCTTGTTCCTTCATGATGCATGAATGAAGCCCCGGTGAGTAACTCACCAGCGCTGCCTTCATGCATCATGCCCTTGTGAGTTACTCACCAGGGCTGCATATATGCATCATGACGACCAAGGGCATGATGCATTAAAGCATTAAGCCGTCCTTAAAGGGTTAAGATATGTCCACAGACCCCATTACACACAGTGTGTGTGGGGTGATGGGGATGGGGGGTTGATTGTTGTGTCTCTGTTCCAGGAAAGCTTCCATAGATATCCTGTTTCTCGTGAATCAATTCTGTGACAGCTGTCTGTACCGACACATGCACACATACAATCTCATTCATGTATACTATAGACAAATGCAGCAAGAAAGGGTGACTTTTTCAAAATAAAGTTTGGTTTACGTTGGTTTTAGCAGAATCCTTACAACATTATTTGTAATGGCTAAGTTTACAAATGTCTCATATCAGGAGACTCACAAGTCAATTCTCTTTCAAACAGTGTACATTAGAATGGAGGATTTTGAGATTATATGATTGATTTGTAGGTCACGGTGACAAAATTGATTAAAAACTTTATCAACAACTTTTCTGAAAAGTCACCCTTTCTTGATGCATGGATTTATAGTAGTCCCCCTTTCAGCTCATCCCACATCCATTCACTCCCAGCCTCTGATGGAAAAAGTGGACTGTGAGAGGAATATGGACAACAACAAGCCGTCAGGGGGAGAATAACCACACACCCCTCTGACGTCACTACAGCAACCCCCGCCCTCCCCCGTCTGATACCAAGGGTGACAGTATAATCTACCCGGGGTAAAAAGGGGTAGAGAGAGGGGACATAAAGGGGGCATGTAAATACACACAGGGGGAAACACCAAGGGCAAATAGTGTGACACATAGACGTCATATGGATATTGAAAAACGGGAAAATAAGAGGATAGACATATGTAGTGAAAACCCAGAGTGAGACCAAGAGACAGAGACTGAGACAGGCAGAGGGACAGTAACAGTGTCAGAGAAAAAGAGAGACAGCAACAGGGACAGACAGAGACAGAGACAGACAGATACAGGCAGACACAGGCAAAGACAGACAGAAACAGAGGCAGACAGAGACAGGCAGAGACAGACAGAGACAGAGGCAGACAGAGACAGGCAGAGACAGACAGAGACAGAGACAGACAGACACAGGCAGAGACCAGGGGCGGATTTAAGGGGGCGGGGCGGACCCGGCGTGCACCCCCCCCCTATTTTTCTGTACATTTTAATGTAAAATTTTTCAATACCCCCAATACATTGCCTATTTCACGCCCCCCCCCCCCCATTTTCCAAAATCCTGGAACTGCCCCTGGAGACAGACAGACAGTGACAGACAGAGACAGAGACAAACAGACACAGGCAGAGACAGACATACATAGCCATACCAGGAGAGACATCTGCAGATACACATAAAGACACACAGACACAGTATGCTGGACAGAGACAGACAGATAATGACCAACAGAGACTGACAGATGCAGACAGAAAAGACAGCAAAGACAGACAGAGGCAGGCATTGACAGACAGAGACAGACAGAGACAGCTTTTGAGCTAAGTGGTGAGAGCCAAGGGATGTGAGCTTGAGGGATTAGGAGGGAGGTAACTTAAAGTTAGTACATCCGAAAATGTCATTTAGTAAATCCTACTTGAATTCGTTCTACACACTGTTACAATATCACATTAAAAGGTGAGGAGATAATCAAATAAATTCTATGGGCAGTAATGATGCAGATGGGGGTACCATGGTACCTAGCTATGCACACAAAGAGTGGCACCATGGGCTTAAATTTGACAATTTTGTCAAATTTAAGTGAAATACAATGGAATGAGAGTGAATAAAGAGTACAATATGTATAGTTTTCCACTTTTTTTCACTTTGACCCATTTTAATGAACCTGATATTAAAGCTCGGATATAGTAACTTAGATTGCTACAGTTCATGCTAAACCAGGTAGCCATAACAAATTGCCTGATGCCTTTTATTTTATGTTGGCCATGATGATAGTGGCCGCAGAGCTGATTACCAGGTGACCTTTCTGACCTGGTGCTTTTCAATTGTCCATTATTTTATGATAATCATATCTAAAACATAGACCTGGATAGTTTTGTAGGAAAAGCAACTTTGTGATCTGACTCCTTAAAAAGGGGACTTTTTGAGCTCAGTAGCATACTATAAATTGCAACTAGAGTTTTATCAAAGCCTTCATGAATGAGGTTGATAAAACTGTCATCTTTTTAAAACGGTATATCAAGCTTGCCAAGCGATCATAATAAATGCACTGCATGCTTTGAGGAATAGAAAAGAATTTGTAACAATGGAATTTGTTCAGTAAGGCCGCCTAATACATACCAGCGTATTTAAAATGTCTGACCATAAGTGCGACCACGTGACATGCGCAGCGATACAAATACCACAATACGACAATTGCCTTTGAAATAAATGTACATGTAGATAAAGAAATAAAACAACTAAAACTAAAATAAACTCACTCGAATTCATGCACCAAAGCATGTACCCCCCCCCCCCCCCCCCACCCACTTCACAGAGGCAGGCACTGTCCCCGTGTTGTGTTTATACAGCGGGTTTTTTACCACAACCCAAACACAAAGTGCAGCCTTCCACATCACATACCATGGTCCGGTGCTGCTGTGTGCATCACTACTGACCCCCTACAGAAGGGTGCCATTTTATTGTGTCACTATGCTTGGGATGATGCTTTAAGATGCCTTAAAGGAATACTTGAAGCGGTTTTAAGTTCAGTAATGCCATATAAATGACCCGAAAAGGTCATAACACCATCTCAGTTGCTTTCAGTGACATTGACCTGCATTAAATATGCTTAAAGTGTTCAATTTAGCATATTTAGTTTACTTAAATGTTAACTCTCTTGCAGTGCCCTTCAAGGGCATAATACTAATCATATTAAAAAGGTACATCCACTTGTCAGTGAATAGACATCATAGTAGGGACGGGGGGTGGGGGGCTCCCCATGTTCCACATTGATTTTAAGAAATGGCCATGGTGTCCCTTTGATTTTGACCAATGTCCCATGTCACTATTTCATTTCTCCTCCTGTCCCATGTTGGGGCATAGTGACACAAATTATTATCAGCAGTGATGTAATAGTTGAACCCCTACCAAAGGATCGGCATGATGCATGAAAGCTGATACATGACAGCTTCTTTCATGCATCATACCGATACTATGTGGTATGTCTTTAAGGGTGAGTAACTCACCAGGGCTGCATTCAAGCATCATGCCGACCCTATCTTGAGACACACCCAAAGGGTTGGCATGATGCACCAATACAGCACCGGCGAGTTTTTTCCGTGGTATGCATTGGTGCATCACGATGACGAATGTCATCTTTTAGCGACACCCGTGCTTACAGGGTTTAAGGGAGTGCTCATTTGTTAACAACAGGGGGGAGGTGGTGAGATTTCGCGCGGAGCGTGCGAAATTTTTTCACCCCCCCCCAAGAGGAATCGACATTTTTTCCCCCCCCCCCCTGGCAGGCCCAAAATCGCATGCGTGCGCGGCCCTTTGTTGCATAGTAACGCGCAGGTTTTTTCCCTCAAAACAGTTTGAAATTTTTTTGACCCCCCCCCCGGTCAAGAGGTCTAAATTTTTTACCCCCCCGGTCAAGGGGTCCAAATTTATTACCCCCCACAAATTCCACCAGCCCCCCCCCTGTTGTTAAAAAATGAGCTCTCCCTAAGGGCTAAATGATGACCATCCCTTCA
>OX381707.1:83402382-83570412 GCA_947462335.1 Harmothoe impar | reverse complement strand
CAGATGGCCCTGGCAGATTCATTGAGGACGGCGTTGCGGGCTCGGCCCCATTTGAGTGCCATGACCGCTCCCATGTTGTCACAGTGTACCAGTATGTGGGTCCCTTTGTCCTGTCTGGATAGAAGGGTATGTAGGGCCACTAGAACATTTGCAGATTCAAGTTCAGTTATGAGGAACTCCTGACCTTGGGGGGGTAGGATTTCTTGTCTATAGGCGTGTTTGTGGTCGGCGCCTCCCAGGCCTGTTAGTGAGGCGTCGACCCACATTTCAGAGCTCGGTTGGGGGGGGGGGATAATTCCCACCCCGTTCCATCCGTCACACAAGTCACTGAAAATAGTAAGGTCATTAAGGATGGCATCTGA
Source organism: Harmothoe impar (assembly GCA_947462335.1). Taxonomy (NCBI): domain Eukaryota; kingdom Metazoa; phylum Annelida; class Polychaeta; order Phyllodocida; family Polynoidae; genus Harmothoe; species Harmothoe impar. Next base: position 83,570,050 of record OX381707.1, on the reverse strand, counting down.
CATTGGGGCCCAGTCTCCCTTCATCTCCCTCAGGGATTGTAGCAGACCATGGAGGAAGGGGCGTGCTGGGGCAATGCATTTACAGATGTGTAACAGGCGTCCTAGCAGGGACTGTAGGGCCTTTTTATGGATGGATTTGAGTATCATAGACTCAGCCAGCACCTTTTTGATGTCCAATAGTTTGTCCATAGGTATGGACATAGTCATATTGTCAGCATTTATAACAATACCCAGCCACCTTGTGGACCGCGCTGGGGGCTGGGCCTTTTCCACTGCTTCAGGCAGGCCCAGTTCTGAAAATAGATGCTTAACTCGTGAATATTGAAATTGGGCAGTCTCGAGGTTGGGTGCCACCACGACTAAATCGTCTAGGTACATGATGGCCTGTATACCTTCCTCCCTGAGGATGCCCACTATGGCCTCGGCCACCCGCTGCATGTGGGCTGAGGAGCAGCGGGCGCCAAAGGGCATGGCGACCTCTAGAAATGAGTTATTGGCCCAGGACATGGTGAGTAGGGGCCAATCCAGGGGACAGGCCCTGAAGTTCTTATAGGCCCTAGAAAGATCCAGGGTGAACATATGGGCCCTGGGCCCGGCGTGGATGAGAAGGTTAATGAGGTGATCGACGGTCGGCAGGCCGTGCTCGCGTATCTCCCCCATAGCGGTATTCTTAAAAATATAAGCATTCACTGACACATCCTCGGGGTATGTGAGGTCTGTTATAACTCGTCTCTCCACGGGGTCAGACTTGGGCCTAGACATGAGTGGGGCTGAGTGGGCCCACTCGTTGAAGGGAGGGTCACTGAAAGGGCCAATAATGGCCCCCAGTTCCACTTCCTTCTTGATAAAAAGGTCAATTTGTTCGGGGTAATTTTTCCCACTGGGGTGATTTTTTGAAGGGCCGGTGTCAGATGTAGGGCCCATGTAGCCCAGGGGAAACCCGAAGTATAGGTACTCAAGTAGTCTGTGGTGTATGGGGTTGGGTCCCAGGTACTTCGACCAGGCATGTAGGTTCAGGTGGCTGGGCACAACAATGCGGGCAGAGAGGCAGTTTGGTAGACCAGTAGCCTTAACTTTCTTATATATATCTGCCATGTACTGAGTGTGAGGGCCCAATTGGGTCCATGCCTCCGATGTGGAAGGCCAATGGGCCCGGCGGTGGGCCTGAAAGGCTGATGGAGAAATGTCAACATCGTCAAACAACAAATTGTATTTACACATATGTCGTATTTTTTCAAAGTCCGGTGTTGAGAGATCTGCAACATCCAACAAAATTGAATTAGGGGTGTAATATGGTTCATGGGGGGCGTGGCATCCCTGCCCATGGTGTGGAGGAGCCTGCTCTGGGGCAGGGGCGGTTGAGCGGGGGAACACGTGGCTTTGTTTACCAACACTAGCGAGCACGTGGCCGTGTTTACCCTCGAGCACGTGGCTGTTGTTTACGTCCGAGGAGGGCGTGGCCTCGGCTGTGTGTTCCTTATTTACAAGCATGGGGGGCGTGTCCTGAAGCACGTGGCTACTGGGGACCGCGGCATGAGTACAGTACGGAGTGTGCGACATGTTATTAATGTACAAGTGTGTGGACGGCTCTGTACAAACAGGAGGAGTATGTACCTTAATTATGGGTTCCTCCAGTGTGTGGAGTGGATCCGCGCGGCCGGCGTCACCTGGACCACTCCCTACTGGTTTTTTGAAGGGTGGAAGGGCGGAGCCTGTGGGCGGAGCTGCTGCGGCATCTGTGGGGGGAACATGTTGGTGGGGGGTGGGTTCTGTGGCCACCCCTGTTGTTGCGCCGGGTACTGGGTGTGATGTTGTTGCTGGTGTGGTTGTGGCTGTGGGTGTTGGCTGAAGTGTGTGGGTGGGGCTCTAGACCTACACGAGGGGAGGGCATGATGTGAGTACTTCTTCCACCCACCCGCTGCACTGTAACAGTGAGAGCAGAAGTGCAGTAGTCTGTGTTTAACAGTGTTATGGTGAGACTGTTGTGAGCAGCCTTTTTGAGAATTGAAGTCATTACAAGTGACCTCGATTCTGGGCTCAGTGTTATTAGGGTGGGTGTTGTTGTTGTTGTTGGAGGGCCGTGAGCTGGGGCGACCCCGAATAGCGGCCCATAGGCGGTCGTTTTGTACCCTACCACTATATTGGTCCCAGCCATAGTTGTCGGACTCCATTCCGTCGAACATGGACTGTGACCAGGAGCGGGCGACCTCTGGGTCGCCCATGGCGTCCTCCAAGACATGTTCCAAATGTAGGAGGTATTCAGGCCAGAGGGGTTCGAGGGCTGCCCTCGGGTCCCTTATCATGCGTACATAACAGGTCAGGTATTCTATGATGTCTAACGTGTTACGCAGTTCAAGTTTCCTTTTTGTGGTGTTTACACCCGTGCGCCTGATGTACATGTATGGCTTAATCAACGGTTGGGCAATAAGTGGGTCAGCTAGAAATTCACTCTTACCCGATGAACGTTCGATGTAAAAGTTTTCAGCTTGCATGTGCCGCCTTATCAGCTCCTCCTGTGGTGGTGGGGGGACACGGCCCGGCATTTGTTGCATGCGGGGGTGTGCTGACAAGTGGCGTGTCCGAGGGAGAGGGATGTCCTCTCGGTGCGAGTTGGTTCCTGCGGCGGGGCGGCCATGTTTGTTGTTTACCTCGGTCGTGAGGGTGTCATGGCGGCTCCGCTGGTGCCCGGCCGGCGGGTGGCGAGGCGTCTCGGCGGGCGGCAGGCGTGTAGTCTGGGCGGGTTGCTGCGGCTCCTCGATGGAGACGCGATGTGTCCTTTTAAAGGTGATTTCCGGCTCAAGTGCCGGCATGTCTGGTGTAGTAAAGCCGGTGGATTCTTGGTGGACAACTGCTCTGGTCGCCGATGAGGATTGCGTGTTGGCGGACAGGGTGTCATGGCGCCCACGTTGTTGGCGGGAAAATCCGCCATCTTGGACGCCATGTTGGAATCCACGAGCATGCTGGGAATCTGCGTCGACGACAAGTCCCCCAGAGATTGAGGTAATGAATTGGTCGAACTTTCGTGACATGTCGCCCAGCTGTTGCTCTAACACAGATATACGCTCGTGCTCACCGGTGTAGCGGGATGCCCTGCGGTATGGCGTCCGGCTTGCGGTGGTGTCGTCAAATCTGCCGTCGTCTGACATATCATGTATGTCCTCGGGGCCTGAGTGGTGACCTGTAGAGACTGGCGAGTGTTCTCTTGAGTCCCTTTGAGAGTGGCCCAGGTATTGTGCCATGGTGTGTGTGGTAAAATAATAATTATTTCTAAAAAGAACTCCGTGTATGGGTGGAGCTCAGAAGTAGCCCGTTCCAGGCATGAAAAAGAGATGTTAGCAGGTAGGCGGACAAGAACGGACTGAGGCTCGAGAGAGCCGCGGGACAGGTAGTAAAGTGAATTGCCAGAAGGTGGCGTTAGTGGTGGTTATCCTGGGACTTCCGGCAGGCCGAATCCGGTGACGCAATGACCAGCAATCCTCCCGCCAAGGATTACTACACCATCAGTTTTCTCACAAACAGAAAGTTCTACAAGTAACTCTTCATGAATGATATCAGGACAATTCCCTCTTTCTTGCTGCGTAAGTTTAACCACAATTCCGCCCCTTTCAGGGCATCTTTTGTTGATGGTACAGATGTCTTTGTAAGTGAAGCGGAGCCTCTTTGTGATGACAATAATCTTCAGACATATACAAGTGATGTACACAAACAAATGTGCGCACATTTATTTACCCATGATCACATTATTACTATAGTAAATGATGATATCTTTGAAAACCAATCAACCAAGGATTTATTCTTTATTAACCCTTATTACATAGCTTCCTTAGGATCCTTATACATTCATTTTCTCCCGAGTCATGCCTGTTAAACATACTTTTACAGTGTAGCACTGATCTAAAAACTTCATGATTCCTCAGTGAACCTGTGAGAATAACATCATCTAAGACCAAAATCTGACTTGTAAGCTACCTGGAAATCCTGTCAACATATATGTGCCTCTACGTGGGTAAAATTTGCGTTGGCGACACGGGGGGTTTAAAAATAGACACGTGCTACATGAGGGGTTTTAAAAATTGACGGACACAGAAAAATAGGAGATAAAAATCGACTAGCAGACATCTTTCTTTAAGTTCTTATTGCATAAAGATCGACACGGCAACACGGCCTATCTTGCTGAAGATCGACACGGCGACAAGGTAAAAAAAATCGGGTACCCATGTAGAGGCAGATATATATCAGGTGTGACCTCTAGGGCCTGCAGTTTGTACTCCAGGGACGCCACTCCTTGGTAGACCAAGGGTAGGAAATCTTAGACATGGGTCAATTTTCTATAGGAAATTAACATATAACTTGATGCAAAAATTCCATCCAAAAAGTAGGAATGCCTGCGAAAGTAGGAAAATTGGTATCTCTGTTTTACATACATTTGTTCTATACATGAGATGTGGTGTGCCTCGGTCTAGGGCTCTAAGTTTGTACCCCCCGTCTCCCCACCCTCACACACAGTCACTCCATCAGGATAAAACGGGCGGGAACTTGTTCCCGAGACCAGCACGTGCAGGCTGACACTAGCAGTTCTCGTGACATCTTGGTTCTGTCCACGGAACGCAGCCTGTTCCTGGCATATCATGGTGTGTGTGAGTCTTGTATCCAGCAAAATACTGGCGGGACATTCCGTGGACAGAACTAACATGACCGCTCACATGGAGCTACCCGAATTATCGCTATATGACAGGTCAATTTTCTGTAGGAAATTAACATAACTTGATGCAAAAATTCCATCCAAAAAAATTAGGAATGCCTGCGAAAGTAGGAAAATTGGTACCTCTGTTTAAACACATTCACTCTATACATGAGATGGGATCTCCCCATGGGCTCTAAGTTTGTAACCCACGTCTCCCCACCCTGTCACAGTCACTCTATAATATGAGTCTATATAACACCCTTACATACAGTCTCTATATATAACAGGCGCGACATCCTCGGGTGCCTTAAGTTTGTACCTCCAGGTCTCCCCACCCTTACACACAGTCGCTCTATATAACCGGCGCGACATCCTCGGGTGCCTTAAGTTTGTACCCCCACGTCTCCCCACCCTCACACACAGTCGCTATATGACAGGCGCGACATCCTCGGGTGCTTTAAGTTTGTACCCCCACGTCTCCCCACCCTCACACACAGTCGCTATATAACAGGCGCGACATCCTCCGGTGCCTTAAGTTTGTACCTCCAGGTCTCCCCCCCCTTCTCCCAGATATAATCAAACAGGTCCTGACTGGAGAATTTGTTGCTGAGGACCAGGAAGGTGTCGGTCTTGTCGCCCCCCGGGATCTTCTTCCACTCCACCTTGAGGCTGAGCTCCTTAGCGACGTCACACACAACGTCACACTCCTCCAGCGTCAGCTCCCCCGACAGCGGCAGCCATTTTGTCTTGTCGTCCATCATTGCGAACTGTTCGGTGAGGTACTGCTTCATGGTCTTGGTGAACTGAAGTTTGGAGTTGGGTTTGTGTTTACGGATGTGTCCGAGGGTGGCTGTGAGGCGTAATGTGGCCGGCTGCGGCTTCTCTTTGTTAAGCACCTGGGGAGAAGACAAGTAGTTCTTATAGAATGACTGGTATTAAATTTGAGATTATTGTGGAATACTGTAAAACTCAGACTCAGCTTTATTTTGACACCCAACATGCCTATATAGGCTGCGGCTTTAATAAACCAGAGATATAATAGGTATACTACAGTACGAAACTCACAGGAATGATCCTCTAGAACAGAGAAAATGCGGAATTTAACATCTGCGGACATTTCACCGCCCTAATTCCCTACTTAGCCCTTTGGTTATCATGCTGCATTCATGAAGCCCCGGTGAGTAACTCGCCAGTATTCATGCTACCGTAAAACCTCGCGTATAAGCCGCGGCTAGTACGCAAATCAGATCGGCAGTGCGGCTTATAGGATTGGCCCAGGGTCGGGGTGTGGCTTATACGCAAGTTTTTGCCACTATGATACAGTACTAAAATCGGCACATTCAGATCGGCTGTGCGGCTTATAAGATCGTCCGTAACTCAGGGTGCGGCTTATACGCGAGTTAGGCTTATACGGGAGGTTTTACGGTAACCATTCGGGATTGATACACTCACGCAAGGCGAGCATGATGCATTCTCAGACTCCCTGTTTGACTTAAAGGATATGTGAAAGTTGCTGCTTATAAATACGTGAGATGGGCTTAAACACGCAAATTTAACGGTTTACTTCATGGTAAATACGGCAGCCCCATTGATTTACCATAACAAAGCACGCCGTATTTCACACGCCCTGTGAAATAACCTTCGCCTGCATTTTCACGGCCTGTCATCATCAGGTTCCTTAATGTAGCTATGTGAGCCTTTGTAAAGTTTTTGTGGGGAAATTGTAAAATATACATTTTTGGAAACCCCCAAATCCAAAAATCACAGTTCCCAAAATGATGTGGCATTTCTTGTTGCTATGGCAACGGTTTTCCTTAGCAACCCCCAAAATACCCAGAATGAATGCATAAAACTGTCAAATGAAAGACAGACATGCAAACTCTGAAGAGGAAAAAATCTGAGCCCAGGATCTTTGGAAGTGGGGGAATGGATGTCCTGCCGAGCACCGCAAGCGAAGCGCAGCGGTCCAACTAGGGGGGTTTGGAAAATTAGAAATTCTAGACCTGAAATGGTGCATTCTGATGCATTTTGGCACAAAATATATCAAGTCTCAGCTCAGTTTATTTTTTTAGGAAAGGTTTATAGGAAAATTGGAAATCTAGACTTGAAATAGTGCATTCTGCTGCACTTTGGCCAAAAATATATTACAACTCAGATCTGTATTATCCAGCCTCTATGATTGGGGTCTTATCTTTTTTTGAGGAAAGGTTTTGGGAAGATTTGACAATCAGACCTGAAATGGTGCATTCTGGCCAGAATTGTATCAAAGCCAGCCTTTTCTTTATGATTGGGGTTGGAACTTTGCTTTTTGGATGGAAAGGTCTTAGAAAATTCTGAAATTTGTGACTTCAAATAGTGGAATCTGATGCATTTTGGCACATCTGGCATGTCTACCCCCATCTTAAACCAGCACTAAAATAGTTATGTGTTGATTTGCCACTCACATATCACATCAGTACTAGGGGGGTTTGGGGGCATGCCCCCCAAGAAAATTTTGAAAATCAAGAAGGTGATATTTGATGCATTTTGATCTTCTTGTCTGATGAAATTACAAGTCCCCCCCCCCCATATAAAGGTAAACAGAGTTCTCATTGGATCTGGACGAATCACAAGAATGACCAATTTGGAGAAAGAAAAATCTGAGAAATCTGAGGAGTTTGCATGCCTGGAAAGAACAAACTACTTGTACCCCCCCCCCCCCCCCGCCCCCAAATCATGCCCAGGGATTCCACTTTTCTAATTAGTGTTGTTCTCCAAACCATGGTTGTCTAGCAACCGCTGATTCTTAATGACATTTCCTTAACAAGGATACGCCGAGTGAAATAACCCTCAGTGGGGAACTATACAAGTGCTCCTTCGTGTCTATTTCATGTGACTGATGACAAGATTATTGTGATTGGTAAGTGATCAATTATGATTAAAGGACAGAGCGTTAAATACTGGTGAGGGTTATATCACAGGGTGTGTCAAATATAGTTTTCCTTGCTCAAATCAATGGGGCTGTCGTATTCACCGTGAAAATTAATATATCTATTTCATGTTCTTACTATGATGTTCCAGTGCGTCCTCCGTAGTTTCTCCAGGGCAGCGTGGGACGCCAGGTTCTTGGCTTTAATCTGCTCCTTGGCCGTCGCCGTGGCCATCGTCTCCCCCTCCAGGATCACCGTGCACCTGGGGGGTACAATGACTCAGCATTATTTAATGTACAATGACTCAGAATTATTTGATGTACAATAACTCAGCATTATTTAATGTAAAATGACTCAGCATTATTCAATGTACAATGACTCAGCATTATTTAATGTACAATGACTCAGCATTATCTAATGTACAATAACTCAGCATTATTTAATGTGGAGAAAAAATTTAACTATGCTTAAGTACTAGAATTAATACAATGACTACATATAGACAAATGCCCATTGATACCGTCTGACGTATTTCACGAACGGGGCTGGGGCCATATCCCACAAAGCCGCAGGCTTATAGGTGGGGTTTTAATACATTAAAATAGAGGGAAAACGATGTTTCGGGTATAGGAAAAATCTTTTTCTCAAGTTGGGGGTTCGGCTTATAAAGTGGGTCGCCCTATAGGTGATGTTTTACTGTACAAAGTCAATGCGAAAATATTTAGGTTTACAGTATAATTATTTCAAAATATCACTTACAGGAATCCCTCATCTGACTTGGTGAAGTCGAACTTGATGAGGACCTTGGAGAAGTCTGCGCTCTGTCTGAGGATGGCCGTGGAGTTCTGCCCCTCCTGGTACATGAGCTCCTCCGGCTCCTTGATGTAGAGGTCGGCTACTGTACGAGTCTCATCATACTCCCACGAACCTAACAGGATACCTACAACACTACATCATGTACAGGTCTGCTACTGTACGAGTCTCGTCATACTCCCACCAACCAAGCAGGATACCTACAAACACAACATCATGTACAGGTCGGCTACTGTACGAGTCTCATCATACTCCCACCAACCAAGCAGGATACCTACAACACAACATTATGTACAGGTCAGCTACTGTACGAGTCTCATCATACTCCCACGAACCAAGCAGGATACCTACAACACAACATCATGTAGAGGTCAGCTACTGTACGAGTCTCATCATACTCCCAAGAACCAAGCAGGATACCTACAACACAACATCATGTAGAGGTCAGCTACTGTACGAGTCTCATCATACTCCCACCACCCTAACAGGATACCTAGAGACCACAAACACAAGTCTTATTTAATAGGCACTTCATTTTTTTTGAATTTTTGATACGGTATTCTCTTGACATTTTTTTAAAATTTTTGATATACCGTAAAACCACTCCTTTAAGACGACCTCGCCTTTAAGACGACCCCCTACTTTGAGATAAAAATCCGTCTTGTAGAAAAAAGACTTTAAAATGGTTCTCTCTTTGATACTATATAATAAAACCCCTCCTTTAAGACGACCCCCCATTCTGAGATAAATATCCGTCTTGTAGGAAAAATAAACACCAAAATAAATCCGTCTTAAAGGCGGGGTTATATTTTTTTCAATTTAATTTTAAGATATTTTTTTGCATTTTAGATATTTTTTTTGAATTTTTTTTTTGAATTTTTTATTTTCTTTGGTGAATGGAGGTGTCTGCTACTGTAAGCTCCTCGCTGTACTCCCACGAGCCAGCAGGATACCTAGTTTTAACAGGTGGAAATAAATTTATAAGGCTCAGTCTCACTAAACCGATACAGGTCAAACTCTGTGACCGCCTAACCTTACCTCTATGCTTGGGAGAACTGAAAACAGCTCATGAATATATAGTATGTAAACATATAAATGGTTACGAGTTAAGGTTTATTACTTTCTGAAACCCCGTTGAATGAATTTAAAACATTCGAATGCTGGTCATGGAGTTTTAACCTGTATCGGCTTAGTGAGACTAAGCCACAAGTACATGAGCTCTTCAGTCAGGATACCTAAGAAAGGCCTTTGATTCTGTACATCATGCATAGAAAGGCCTTTGATTCTGTACATCACGCATAGAAAGGCCTTTGATTCTGTACATCATGCATAGAAAGGCCTTTGATTCTGTACATCACACATGGAAAGGCCTTTGATTCTGTACATCACACATAGAAAGGCCTTTGATTCTGTACATCACGCATGGAGAGGCCTTTGATTCTATACATCACACATAGAAAGGCCTTTGATTCTGTACATCACACATACTTATTTGAAACCCTGGGTAGACTTGGTTTACACAACACAGTTCTACATTGGCTAACGACCTACGTGACAGGCAGAAGCCAATATACCAAAATACGCTCGAAACGCTCTGATGAGGCTGTTGTGTGCTATGGAGTCCCGCAGGGGTCTGTACTGGGCCCCTTGCTGTTCACTATATACAAACCATGATGTCATTGACCGTTTAGGAGACTGCAGATACTGTCTTTATGCTAATGATTTACGATACGGTAGTTTACAGAAGTTGCATCGCCTCTGGCTTTGTGGGATACAACCCCAGTCTCACGAAGGGAGGAATGATCCAAAACGATCCTCTTGCCATGGGCCTTTGCACTAGTGGATACTCTCTTAGGAACGTGGACAAGAAAATCTTTCAAATCTTAAAATGGCCAATCTTAAAAAGATGACAATCTTCAATTCAAGATTCTAAACATAAGGTGGCACCACTATATTATACCTGGCACAGTTGTCCATAGTTGTGTTTGATATCAGTTTCGAAAAAGAAAGAAACAAGAAAGAAAGAATAGGCGGTTCAGGGGCAGAGCCACCAATATGATACAATATATTACCAACAATAAATAAATAAGGGTCAAAAAAGAAAAACAGGTGGTGCCACCTCGTGTTAATCATGTATACTATTATAAAATGTCTTCAGTCTTCTGTAGATAATCTCAAATAAATCGAATTTAAGATTTGAAAGATTTTCTTGCCCACGTTCCCACGAGAGTGTGTCCCGTTGAGTATGGCTTTTGTGTATGACTTACCTATGTTACTCTCTACAGAGCGCTGGGCTGTCTCGATGATGTCGGCGTGTTGCCTGCCCAGCTCCTTCACGTCCACCTTCTCATGCTTCTCGGTGATGTCCTTAGCCTCCTTAGTCCCCAACACCCTCAGCGCCGTGGCACACACCTTCGGATTGCAATTTGTAAACTTGTATTTATTTTCAACATACCGTAAATTCTTACGTACTACCCGCATCTCACGTATAACCCGCATTCCCCAACTCAGGAGAATCCTATAACACGTTTTTGGATCTGATAATTTCTATTTTAGTACTGTTCTATAGTGATAAAAACCCTCGTATAACCCGCACCCTATATAGGCATGTTTGGTATCAAATAAAAGCTGAGTTTGGTTCGGGTACAACCTGTGGGTAGTACGCGGGAATTTACGGTAATTCTTTTTCAACATAATTCAAAAATAAATTGTGATTGTTGAACAGTAATAACAAACCATAGTGGCTTGAACAAGCGCAGGGGTCTCAAATAAGCACAGGGTAAACGAGGGCATTGAAATGAAAACATACAAACATTTTTGTATCTCGAATAAGCACAGGTCTTGTTTGAGCACAGGGTGAATGCTACCATCAACATTAGACTCAGGTGCAGGTGTGCTTATTCAAGCCACTGTGGTAGCTATTATCTCGGAGTGTCTCTGTGGAATCACCCTATACTATAAAGTTCTACACCAACTTTGGTGTAGCGGGTGAGATATCACTGCATTGATAATATCCTACATGTGTGGTGGTTCGTAATTAACTCTAGGTTAAAGAACAACGATCACGGCAGTTTCCAGGTGCGAGAATATATCTATCTTTATTCACAAGAATAACAACTCTAGTTCCTTTACTAGGGAACGATCAGTGTAGAATGAATACACACAGGTAGATCAGGTTTCTCTATAAATAGAGGAAACGGTCAGTATACAACTCTTAGCATACAACTCTGTCCGCACGGTTGGACATGTGAAGTCTCTCGTCAGTCGGGCCTGCACTGACTGTCGTTCCAGGTAAACACATGGGTCTTATATAACACCGGCTCTTAGGTCACGTGGCCAGGTGGGTGGGTCGGCCGCCCACCTGAGAGCGGCACACGGTCACCTGAAGAGGACCTGCGCCCTCTCCCGGGAACTGTGTGCACTAGCTCCAGGTGGAGAAGCCGAGTAAACAGACGTTACCCGGAAATACCGTGTATGAGATTAATATGTAATATCATGCCCCTACACTACCCCCCCTAGACAAAACTAGGTGGTAACGAATATATATACTGTTTTCCTAGTACATAGAAAACCTTTTAGAACAACGACTTTATAGTTATTGTCTATACAGTAACTAGGGGCGTAAACATATTATTACGACATACTACACAAGCGAGATCATAAAACTCAATATAAATATGGCATTACACTGTAATAGCAACCATAACGGATGATTATTAATGACATGTGAATATAATATCATACATACAATCGAACGGCTTGACACATTTCGATATGACTTCCTTATGAAGTTTCCTTACTCGGTTTTAAAAAAAAAATGCGCGTGGGGTGTGTATATATTTAAGTTGAACAGAAAGGTTATTAAAAACCAGTCCTGATAAGGACTCACAACCACCAGCGTCTTACATTGATTTGTGATTTAATGAAAACATTCACACAATGGATAACAGTAACCACAGCCTTTGTTTTAAGCCGGGTAATCCGATTATATAACCGGAGTATTAATATCTCTCGCAACATACAACAGAGTCAACACACACGACAATACCTGGCGGTATATTTAGTATATACACATAGTCTTAACGACTTCATATAAACATTACGGGTAGCCACGTTTCCTAGCTTATCAGATCATACAATCTTCATATGTAGCATATTATGAAACCCGATTCATTAGGTAAATATGAGAATACCTTATTGGAACACCTGAGGTGATATGTATCACATAATAATGATATATTTTATATATTAAAAACGTTTTAATGAGTAACCTGGCAGTGTACCCGGAAACCCTTACAATTAAATATAGCTTACTGGTGATCTAGTTGTGGTCAAGGTGCTCTCCGCTTCTAATAGACGAATGAGTGAGGTGCTCTCCTCTTCTTAATACTGTTTCTTGGATAAATATCACCCGAAGGTAAGTTCATATGTATACAGCTCGATAAGTATCCCGTCCTCGCTCCAGTAAAGTTCATGACATATAAAACTATAATCCGGCTGGAAACCACGAGTACTGTCCGTTTAACACGTAATCCTAGCTCCAGGAATGTTCATGAAATATATAAGTAGATCTGGAACCACAAACATTGTCTGTTTGACACGTAATCCTTTGGACGGGAACAGTTTATAACTCAGCATAATAGTATCAGGAACACATCATGGTAACGTATCCCAAAAGTTATTTTTAGGGACGTTAGGTTGGTAGCTTCCCGGTGGAGTCCTGATTCCCCATCGGTAGGCTATAGTTGAGAGTTGAGTAGTTAGGTAAGTCCAGAGCTTCCACGGAAGGTTCCCCCCGTGTTGATCCATATGCCTCTAAAAAGATGCCCCTCCCCTCAAAAAGGGATACCCCGTCATAAACAATTTATGACGTCAGATTAAATGAAACAACAATTAATCTATCCGGAAACTATTATATTTCCCTCTTCTATTCCTAAAAGAATTAGAAATAGACTCTGAACCTTTTATAAGTCTTTTTAACCTAAAGGTTCATCTCTTGCCCTCATTAAAGCAAGCGCGTGCTCAGTGGTGCCATCCCAGGTATCGATAGTCACGCCGAACACCCCGTAAAATTTTACGTTCATGTCCTGTAACCGTTTGGTTAACTTCTCGTTCTCTTGCTGAACGAACCCTGCGGCGGCCTCAGCGGTCTTTTGGCCTGAAGCAGCCTCCCTTGACTTTTTAGCCAAGTAGTCAGCATTGCCGACAGCGACCAATGCTTTCTCCTCCCGATGGGCAATCTTTAGGCCATGCGTGAACAGGCCTAACATCTTGGTGTTATATTCCACCGCCAGCTCGCGTTGGGACTCCTGGAATTCTGTTACAATTCTCTGTCCCACTTCGCAGCTCGCCTTCTCTTCCCTAGAGAAGTAGTTGACTATCGGGACGTATTTTAACTTTACGCCACCGGTAGTTTCAGTGCGGGAGGTGCCCGCGACTGGCTGGATGACAACCGGCTCCTGGGTTACAGGAATCACGGGTTTAACATCCGCTTGCGGCGCTTTCGCAACCGCTGCAGCCTTCGGGACAGTTATGCCCCGAGGCGTCACCACTGAGATTAGTGATTTTGGTTCCGTTTTCACGGTCAAGCCCTGCATGTCCCGAGTTGGGGTAGTGGGCGACCGGACGTCCCTGGGGGTTAGCTTTGCAGTTGTCCCCAGATGGTACGTCAAAGGCAGGGAAGCCTTTGTTCTGGTAGCCGGTTCTTTAGGCCGGGCACCTCCATAGTCAGGTTGACTGGTGGCACTGTCTGAACTGCTCAGACGTCTGGAACGGTAATCCATGTTAGTCGCCGCCGCTTGACCACCGGAATCACGTTTCCGATCTTTCCGGTCTGTAAACAGCGGGTCTGGATACTCGCGATAATAGTCGCGACCTTCCGGGGCATGATAAATCCCATAGTAGGAATTATCGAGATCCTCTAAATTGGATCCGGCATGTCTCCGTTTTGGTCCAGGTGAGACCGCAGGAGATCGAGAGCGGTCGCGGGCGGACCGGCTCTTCCCCCGGGAACTACCCCGGGTTTCCGGCTGACGGAAACTACCGCCACCTCTGCGGGAAGTACGGGTAGTGCATAACACCGTATACTCCTCGTCATTCATGGCGAACTTATGTCGTCCGTCCACTCTGGCAATCCTGGCTTTGAACTTCCCATCTGCGACCTCGCAGTAGAAGGGAGTTGCCGGCCGGATCTTAGCCTTTTGTTCCTCCGTGAGTGACTTGTACTGGTCACATACGGCGTCATGTAGCGCATTCACACGATTGCGAGCTACACTGATTCCCATGTTATGGCAATCCTTCATGTGGCGCATGAGCTCACCTCTCCGGGGTTCTAAACACCCGTTACACAGTTGGGATTCCCTACCTACTGTGATATCACAGTGGTACACCACACAGTGGTGCATGTGATTTTCACAGAGGTGACGCAGAAACCGTTGCTTTGTTACAAACACGGTTCTGTCTGTGCCAATCGTGTTTACACATGTAGCGAATGGGCACCAATTCCTTTCCCGCTGGCTATACCAGCGGTTAATCGCAAAAAGAAGTTTTTCCTTCTGCTCCTTACTGTAGTAAGTGTCCGGCAGGATCCTGAGTTGATCTAGCCACTGCTGATAAAAAGCAGACGGAGGATGGTCCCGGGGGGTATTCCGGATCCAATCCTCATCGTCACTTTGACCTTTACAGTTGGTCGCAAGTGGACATCCGAAATTGGTAGGACCAATCGGACACTGTTCCCATGAATTGGGAATAAACACGCGGAACTTATTGTTCGCGTTCTGCCAGACTCGCCTCATCACGTCATTAGGCGGGATGGGGTCCTCTGGGGCATTTCCTGGTTCCTCAGCGTTAGCCGGAACCTCTCCCTCTTCCGGATCCGAATGAGCCGGACTACGGAGAGGGCTGAGACGTGCTGGATTAAATACCAGCGCAGCCGCCACGGCGGCCGCTGCTCCCGCGGCGGCGGTCATATCTGCCACAAGGGCCGGGGTGGTGGTGGTGGTGTTGGTGTTGGAGGGTTCCGGAGTATTGGCTTCGTTTATGTCCATCGCCTCATCCGTTACCTCCTCAGCCCCGGGAATAACGGGCTGTCCTCCGGAAGGTTGTTCCGGTAATCCCTCTGCTAATACAGAGTCCGGCAAGTTAGCTAATCTTGCCTTCTCGTTCCGGCGAGCCTGACGTCCTCTCTCCTGGACAAACTCGTCCGACTGGTTGCTGTCGGCCGAGCTTGACCGGTTTGAGGCCCCCCTCTCACCTTTACTGCCGCGCCCCCTAGGTGTGGCTTTCAGCGCTTTTATTCGCGCCTTCTCCTCCGCACTGGAAGATCTGGTTCGTACTGTACGAACCGCCTCATCAACCAAACAAGATATGGCAATATCTCGTTTGACGTTGTGAGAATCCATGTAGTCTTCAATAGTGGCTACATCCAGGACATACGAAACTACCCCCTGCGTATTAGCGGCAGCAATCTCGTACTCCTTCCGGGTTTTCGGCTCTCGGAGTTTCCCGATTCGTGCCCGGTATCTGTTGACACCAGTCAACATCATCCCGGCAACTCCACAATTCGGGTCCAAAGACAGAATTGGGAGTGCGGGCATTAACCGGTCTATGTCCGCGATATGCAAATCGAAGACGGCTCGTCGTAAGCAGTAGCATACGCGTAGTCCTTTCTGGAGTGCCTCCCAGTACACAAACCAGTCCGGGGGCATCTCCTCCTGCTCCTCCACTAACAGGAAGAGCAATATGGCCTGGCTCGTGAGCGGGTCAATCCGGCGGGGAGCTCCCTCCGCCGTGAGCCTTAGCACGTCCTCGTGCAGTTCTACTTCACGTCCATCGTAATTGGACATGAAGCCTCCCAGGGTTGGTACGGCCGGGCGGGGTTTTTCAACGTCCGCCGGCGGTTTTCCATGGTACAATAGACCCTGATCTTGATACTCAGCTTCACCGGTATCAGCGCGACCGTCAGCAGGGCTGATGGCCTCAATGTCTAGACCTTCCAAGTAATTGGCGGCGACATTAGCAGGGCGAAGCGGTGACTGAGAGTCAGCGTCGACGTCCATTATCTCCCCTTGTCCCAGGAAATCCAGAGATTCCTGGTCCACGAGGTCAGGTTGATTAACAACCTCATTTCCTCCGCTAGCGGAGTCGCCCTCTTGGAGAGGGTCCACCTGTTGGTGGTCTGTCTCGGAGGACATGTTTTTGTTTCACACTCAAGAAAAGTGTTTGTTGATGGATTTATAGGGGATCCACCTCCCCACAGCGACAATGGTCGTGTCTGAGCTCTCACGTCTGCTCTGGACCGCCTCTCAACCCCAACTGGCGATTCCCGCCGCTCCGCGGGCCTTATATAAGGCGCGCCACCGCGCATGCGCAACCCCGCGCGTCCCGTGACCCAGTTCCTTGGAACCAGGTCACCGCGCGTTTTAATTGTAAACAGGTACCCTTATTCCACGTGTTAATCCTTACGCTCTGTCAACTCGTCGAGAGTATCAATGAAATATATATGAATGGCATAATAAAGCACATTCACCGGATTATCCGTCCATCACCCATGGGATCCTTGACAGGGGGACTATCACGATCATTCCGACCGTACTTACTTCCACACATAACTGATTACAACATTTAAATATTTAACAAGATTACAGGACACTACACTCGTTGTGTACCGGCTTAGGTTATACCGTCCCTGGCTAGTAACCGGGGACTGCGTCTTATGTTTTTAGGCATAACATTAGACCTGGTTCTAGGACACGCTTTTTCCAGAATGGATTTAGCCTTAACCACACTCTTCCGGGTCCTTTTCCCTTCAGCCAGCGAGACTTTATTAGCCGCCTTCTTCCCGGATCTTTTTGGGATGACGGACTTCTGCACCATTAGTTTCCGGGAAACCTCCTTCCGCGGCCTCCCGCGTTTCCGGGGAGGTTCCTTCACTAATTTCCGCTGTTCACTTTCCTCTATCAAAGTATCAACTTCCAACTCATACGAGTCCAGGGACAAATCTCTCCCCTTCCACTCTCTTAGTCGAGCTACATTAGATTTATACATCTTTCCTTGTAATGAACGTATCACTACAGTACTGTCACTTACTATGCGGGTAACCACAAAGGGGCCGTCCCAATTACTAGCAAGTTTCAGAGTCGATAACGGCTCATGTAATCTTACTACCTGATCACCAACTTTGAATCGTCGCGGCTTAAGGCCTAGATCATAGCCGGTCTTCTGCCAGGTAGCATTCTTCTGCAGTTCAGTTCTCACCAATTCATAAGCATATTTGAATTGATCTCTTAATGACTCCACAAACATCACATGGCAGGGGGTTTCCGGGTTCATTCCAACCACCCCGAATACCAGATCCGCGGGCATTATCAAATCTTCCCCGAAAACTAATAGATTCGGGGAACAGGAAGTACTAGAATGGACAGTGCTATTATATGCATGGCATACATAATCACACTGCTCATCCCAGTCATCCATTCTATCATTCACCAGGGATTTCAAAACCTGAATCAATGTACGATTGAATCTCTCAACCATTCCATCACTTTGTGGTCGATAGGGATTTGTTCTCGTTTTACAAATCGCCAGTCGGTGACACATTTCCTGCCAAAGATCAGATTCAAATTCCCGACCTTGGTCACTATGCATCATTAGGGGAACCCCAAGATGCAATACCCAACCTGTAACAAAAGCTTTTGCACAGGTTGCTGCTTTGTGATCCGCTAATGGAAACACTCTCGTATACTTAGTATAATAGTCAGTGACGACCATCATACAAGTATTACCATCAGGGGTAGTTTTAAACCCACTGATAATGTCTATGGCGACTCGCGCAAATCTTACACCAAACAACTCCTGGGACAAAGGCATTTTACCCATCCCAGGCCCAGGTTTGTTTTTACAACAATCCGGGCAAGTAGCAATCCATCTTAATAGATCACTACTCATCCCTGGCCAGTAATATCTCCTTTTCAGACGTTCCAGGGAACGCTTTTTTCCGAAATGTCCACTGGTCAGGTGTCCATGGCAATAATACATAACATCCCTCCTCATACCGGAAGGTATTACCACTTGCCGGACTCTCCTACCGGATGAATTAATCTTCCACCGGTAGATGATTCCGCTCTGGACCTCTAGCTCTGCCCATTGAGCTATTAGTCGTCTCATTTCCCGATTCTCCAGGGAAATCTCAGGCCGCGGGGGCCGTATCTTCCTAGGTAACAATACCAACAACCGGCTAAGGTTAGGATCCTTTTCCTGGAATTTCCGGATGGTTCCCATGGACCACTCCAGAACCCCAGTTCCCTTGATCTCAAAGGGAATCCTTGCTCCGGCTATGACAGCTTCATGCTGACCACAGTCATCACAGTTGGTGTTTTCGCACTTCCTGATAGGACGTCGGGAAAGTGCATCAGCATTTACATGCTTTACCCCAGCTCTATGCTGGATCTGACTTTGCTCCAAACCGAACTCGGAAAGGTGTGCTAGCCAACGTCCAATCATTCCTTCCGCATCTTTGAAATTCAATAACCATCTCAAAGAGGAATGATCTGTTCTTAGCGTAAAATCGGACCCCCAAAGGAAATGTTTGAACTTTTTAGTATATACTATCACAGCCAACAATTCCCTTTTAGTGGTACAGTAATTACGCTGGGTCTTACTCATAGTATTACTAGCAAAGGCAATGGGAACCTCCACTCCGCCTTGGACTTGACTGAGGGCGGCCCCAATACTCTCATTGCTAGCATCGGTATCCAATACAAAGTGACCATCCGGGGTAGGATACTTTAACACCGGGGTCTCTACAAACAACTTTTTTATTGCTAAGAAAGCTGTGTCCTGTTCCCTCCCCCATGGGAACTCCTCCTTCCTACTTCCGGGTGTCCAGTGTGACAAACACTGGATCGGATAGGCTACCCGGGAATACCCCGGCAGGAAATCCCTATAGTATGAGCAGAATCCTAGAAAGGATCGCACATCTTTAGGACCCTTGGGGACTTCCCATTCAGTTACACTCCTGATCTTTTCCGGATCCGCCTTAACCCCCTCGGTGGAAATAATCCGCCCTAGGTAGTTAATATCCTTCTTAAACAGATTGCATTTCTTTGGTTTCAATTTGAGACCGTTAGACATGATTCGGTTTAAGACTTCCTCTAAATTACTTAAACAATCCGCAAAGGTCTTTCCAAACACAATTACGTCATCCAGGTAAACTAGACATTTCCGCCATAATAAATCACTTAACAGCGTCTCCATCATGGCTTCAAAGGTGGCCGGCGCGTTACATAACCCGAACGGCATTACCTTATATTCAAACAACCCAATATGGCTAGAAAACGCGGTTTTCTCCATATCTTCAGGCTTCATGCCTACTTGCCAATACCCGGACTGTAAATCCAGGGTACAAAACCATTCATTCCCTCCCAGGGAATCAATCGTCTCATCTATCCTAGGAAGAGGATAGGAGTTCTTCTTAGTCAACCCATTCAGTTTCCGGTAATCAATACAGAACCGTATGCTACCGTCCTTCTTGGTTACCATACACACAGGGGAGGACCAAGGGCTCATGCTGGGAACAATAACATTATCCTTCAGCATTTTCGCTATCTCTTCCTCAGCTACAATCTTCTTCTTGAGGGGTAATCTCCTATAAGGAATCTTAAAAGCGGGGTTATCCCCGGTTTTAATTTCATGCAATACCTTATGGGTTCTCCCCAGGGGTTCCCCTGGGGCTGCAAAAGCTTGCCTGCATCTCTTCAGCATAGTTTTTAGGGCTACCTGATCATTCTCATCCGTTATGGACGATCCTGTTAACAACTTAGTTAACTCTTCATGCAATTCCTCTTCCCCTCCTTCTTCTAACCTCAGGTCTTGGTGGCTACCGGTGACTGCCTCCGCAAGTATCACTTTCCCAACTTCAGTGCCTTTCTCAAGATATACTGTGGAGTTTCCGGGGTTGGAAATGGGTGTCACTGTCCATCTGGAATTCCCTACTAGGGTATCCGCAGATTCCAATCCCTTCCGGGATAATACAGCCATATCCGGCTCGATTACCGCTAATCCTTTCTGGATTAGCCTCCCTGAACTGACTAACACGTCACAGGTCATTCCCGGGGGAATCTTCACAGTCTGTGCCACACTAGCGACACTACTTATCACTCTCAACTTACAGAGTATGGTCATATCATACGGGTATTCAATTTTCAACTTCCCACTTTTCGGATTCAAAGTCGCACCGAAAAGCGCCGCAAAATCCAAACCAAGAATACCATCATCTTCAATCTCAGCTATGGTCGGGGCCCAAACAAATTCTTTCCCGGCCACAGAGATTATCAGAAAAGTCCGTCCAAATGTCCTCATTCTGGTACCATCGGCCGTACATGCGTTTACCCTCATTGTGAGGTTCTCACACATATTCGGCAATAAGCTGATGAATCTCTTAGAGACCATGGAGTGGCTAGCTCCAGTATCCATAAGAAACTCCCCAGTCTTTCCTTGTACAGAACAGGAAACGTACCACCTCTTCCCATCAGTTACTGAGGGATTCCTAGTAAACCGGTGAAGGTCACTATCAGTGCCCAGGTCGAATCCACATCCTTTCAGGTGTTCCAGACAAGGATGGCCCGGGGGAAGCCTGGTTCCTCCAACCTTAACCAACTCTTTGGTTATTGACTCCTCTAAACTGGCACTAGGTTTCCCATACGCGCACCCCTGGGCGCCTGTTGTACCAGTCTCCCCAGCCTCATGGTTTCCGGGATGTACGGTCCCATCTCCCTTCTTGCTGGACGCATTCACTGCTAATGAATCTTCACCGCCAACGTCGGTGATAATCTGACATATTTCCTCAGGGGTTACCGTCCTGCCATCCCCGGTAACCCCCTCTAATTTCCCGAAACCTCACTTCTTAAAACAGGTTTCTCGGCTTTGCATTCAGATGCAAAGTGCCCTTTGACTTGACATCTGTAACACTGGACAGTGTTACGATCGACCCTAGGGCGGCGCCTGGTTTGATTATCAAACACCTCGTTCATGCGTTTAATCATGGACTCCATTAAGGTATTTAATGAGTTTCCTGACGCATTTGTTTTATCCGGAGTGGTCGTCTCCGGGGTCTGGGTTTTCTGACTGGGTACAGTCTGAGGCTCCCGAATGTCGGGTTTCCGGGTGGTTTCCGAATAACCTTTGTTACTAGGAAGTTTCCCGGAAGCTGGGGTTGAGTTAGTTTTCTGTCGACCCTTGAATTTAAGGGCGTCTACTCTCTCCTCCCCTTCAGATTCTTCCGCGGAAGAATCGTCTCCATCTAAGGAATGTTCAATTCCAGAGACGCGCTGCCCCCTATTAGCGGGTATCATACCAGCCAACAGTATCTTCTTTTTGTCATGTTGATCAATCGCCATGAACAAATCTGCTAAGGAAGACCCAGCTTCCCAAGCTCTACCACAAACTTTAGCATGTTCAGGATCACTCAATCCACTAATAAATCTTACAAATAGGGATTCTATGTAATATTCAGCATCCCTACTCCATTCTGGCCTAGCCTGCCGCAATAATCGCTGCAATTCTAGCCCAAAAATTTTAGCAGATTCCTTTGGTTTCTGCGTTCTTCTCTGAAACAGAGTCCAGTGATCTACTGTCACCATTTTCCCAAAAGTATAACAAGCTAATACTTCCAACTGGTCGTATGTAGCTTCTGGCCCGTAAGTGTCCCTCCATTCTTCAACCACTATCTTACCCGGGCCGTCACTCAACCATATCACAAAAGCTCCCAAGGATTCCTCCTTGTTCCAGCAATTGTACTTACAATCATCTAGAAGTGATTGATATTCCTCCTTCCAGGGTCGTACACCCCTGTAAGGCTTAGTCACACGTGCAGTTCTTTTAGCGGCATAATTAGAATGCACTAATTGACCCGACATGCGTCTACTCCAAGCCAGTAGGTCTGTACCGTCTTGACCTCGGCTAGAGCAATCTAGTCCCAAATTACCTATGGCGGGGTCTCGATTATGTAATCGGTGCTCCGCCGGGGTCATTGTGACTCGCCGGTTCAAAGGAACCTTTCTCTTGGGTACATCGTCAGATGATTTATCTGATTCAGATTCTGAACCCTCATCAAAGCGTGGGCCTTGATAGCCTGACAATCCCGTTGTGTTTTTATGCACCGGGTTTGACCTTCCCTTTGTTCCCGGTTGGGTCCCCTTATTCATCCTATCCCTCGGCCTAATCTCAGGATCTTTATGGACTCCCGAGTGTGTTTCCGTGGCCGGAGGTGGGTACGAATAAGTTGCATCTGGGCAATACCTATAATTACCCTTGCTATCATAACCCCCCGGATTCTCATACAGAGCCGGGTCATCTCCCGCAAAGGGGTTCAATGAGCCATAACTATGATTCACCACTTCATCTCGAAATTTATTTTTATAATGTCGAGACACTTCCTCCTCTGGAGACATTTCCCTGTTAACCGGACCAATACTGGCATGATTAACTGGTTCCCATCCAAGAGAGCGCCCGGTAACATTCACTCTCCTTGAATCTTTCTCTCTGTTCTTATACACAGAGTCTTCCACATTCCTCAATCCATTATCATTAATAAATGGATCGAATTGAGGTAATGCTTCCCCCTTACTAGTAGTAGGAGTACTATCCGGAACAGTTTCCGGCCTGCCAGCTGGAATTTGTTCCTCCCCCTGCTGTTCCATTGCCTTCGACAATTCACCCCGCAGGAGAGTTTTCCTAGCTTCAAGGGAACAGACAGCTTCCACCTCAGCTTTCCGTTTCCTCTCTAACTCTTCCGTTTCTTCCAGGATTTGTATCCTGGTGGATTCGTTATCCTTGACTAACTGATCTCTGCCCTTCTCTAGCGCTTCTGTCCCCTTCTTCAAGGCATACCAATCTCTAGAGTATTTTTTCAACTCCCTCTCATACCTCTCTTTAAGAGATTCGGAATGTTCATTCTCCTTCTGGTTCTCAGCAATCTTTGCCTGAATCTTTTGGTATTCATGCGATTCCTGAGCAACCTTCTTTTTCATATACTGGTTGTCCTCTATCAACCGTTCTCTCTCTTCTATCAGAGTTCCTTTTACCCTCTGATTCTCAGAGAGGATCTCGTCCCTTTCTTTTACCAGGGAAGTCAATTCCTCAGTCAATGCAGCATACTGATCTTCCATTGACTGCTTGTCCAATCGGACATTTTCCCAGTAGAGGTCATCCTCTTCACGAGCTAAACGCTCGTCATATTCCCTTTGGAATCTCTCATCCCCTACATAGGGTTCTACCCAGGAAAGATCCTGCAATTTCCTCTTCTTCTGTCCTGGCTTCAAGCCCTCCCCAGGGTCCATCCCTGGCACCTCCAGGCGAGTTGATTCCAACTCCCCTTCACTCAGCTCTGGGCCAGAGCCGCCCAGGCTACCACCGGTAGCCATTGTCCGTCCCCTAAAGGACTGTCTGTCCACTCAAGGACTTCCTGTTCAGTATAACCCGAACATATTCTCGAACAACTAGCTTGTTCTGCTACCTTTGCTGCTACTGGTCACGGCACCAGTGTGGTGGTTCGTAATTAACTCTAGGTTAAAGAACAACGATCACGGCAGTTTCCAGGTGCGAGAATATATCTATCTTTATTCACAAGAATAACAACTCTAGTTCCTTTACTAGGGAACGATCAGTGTAGAATGAATACACACAGGTAGATCAGGTTTCTCTATAAATAGAGGAAACGGTCAGTATACAACTCTTAGCATACAACTCTGTCCGCACGGTTGGACATGTGAAGTCTCTCGTCAGTCGGGCCTGCACTGACTGTCGTTCCAGGTAAACACATGGGTCTTATATAACACCGGCTCTTAGGTCACGTGGCCAGGTGGGTGGGTCGGCCGCCCACCTGAGAGCGGCACACGGTCACCTGAAGAGGACCTGCGCCCTCTCCCGGGAACTGTGTGCACTAGCTCCAGGTGGAGAAGCCGAGTAAACAGACGTTACCCGGAAATACCGTGTATGAGATTAATATGTAATATCATGCCCCTACACATGTATAGTTAAAGGCCCAGTCAGAC
Organism: Harmothoe impar; assembly: GCA_947462335.1. Taxonomy (NCBI): domain Eukaryota; kingdom Metazoa; phylum Annelida; class Polychaeta; order Phyllodocida; family Polynoidae; genus Harmothoe; species Harmothoe impar. The sequence continues at coordinate 83,545,595 of OX381707.1, read as the reverse complement.
TAGTTGTGAAATCGGGACGACAATCTGATATATCAAACTTACCGTAAAATGGTCAGGGTGCAGCTAATTAGTGGGTTAGGCTTATATGTGAGGTTTTACCGTAAATTTGAATGTAGGAGTTCGGTATGCACAACTTGAAGATTGCTTACCATTTCTACAATTAGTCGGACTGGGGCTTAATGCATACCAATATTGAGTTGTCTTTATAATTACCTTATTCTTGGCCTCGTTCTGGTTGGGTGCCACACTGGATGCTATGAAGATGTCATTAATGTAGATCTTGCAGCGGAACTGGAACGGGATCGTCCCTTCAATACGCTCCCCTTTATAGGTGAATGCGGGAGTCAGACAGACGTCTTCATCCACCAGGAAGTCCTCCAACATACCGGCGGCCATGTCCAGCCGCGGCATCTTCTCCAGCAGGGGTTGACACAGCTTACACAGGTTCACAAAGCAGTCCAGCAGCGGGAGCTCGTTCTGCTTCAACCTCTCATTGAAGTGGAGCATGGAGTGCTGCTTACGTCTGTACGTGGTGCCGTCCGGCCGGACCAGCACCTCCCCCCCGCTAGTGATGCCATTACTGCTGCGGATACGGCGCGGGGGGCCGCGCGGCTCCTGGGTGGTACCCCCACCTTTGCCTCGTTTGACGGTGTACTTGTCTGTGATGGGGCAGATGGCTGTGCTGTCCAGGGTTAGATCCATCAGTTTGTTAACGTTAGACGCTGCATGGGTCTGTACCATGTGACCCCCGCGTGACGTCCCCCCACCCCAGCCATACTCCCCTCCTCGGTGCCTCCCACCGCCGCCTCGCTGGTCAAACCCTCCCCTCCCTCGTCCTCTGTCGTGTCTCCATGGAGGGTCTTCCCGGTATTGTTCCTGATGTGACCCTCCCCTCCCTGCGCCCCATCCTCCTGCTCTGTGGTCATACTGGTCTTGGTAGTAGCTGTCGTCTCGTGGGTTAAACCTACCACGGTTGGCATCGTAACCAACCCCCGGACCGAAGGGGGCACCACCAAGGTCTGGGTATCTCCCACTGTATCCACCACGAGGGTTGTCATACCCGCTAGCTCCATAGCCAGCGCCACGGGAGTTGTCATAGCCACCACGGGAATCGTCAAAACGGCTACCTCTTCCCCTATAGCCCTGGCCGTGTGCTCCTCTCCCTCTCCCCCTGTTGTCTCGCTGGTTGCGGCTGCTGTTATCGCTACCTTCTGATTGAGCTGGTTTGTCGTTGTCGTTACCGGATGACATAGACAGGAGTCGCTGCATGGTGGCTGCATGACTCTCCATGTTAACGGCTGCTTCTTCCTCGTCTGAGTCCTCGGTGGTACCTTTAGACACCCCTCCACCCCTCAGTGCCCCTCTACCTCTGGATGCCCCTCTGTCACTGCCCCCTCTGCCTCCCCTGAAACCCCCCCTGCCTCTATCGACCCCCCCTCTGCCCCCCCGGCCAGCACCAAAGCCCCCCCTGGTACCCCCCCGCTGGGGCCAGCCCTGGTCTTGGTAACCGTAATCGCCGGACGGCTCTTCGCGGAAACCCCGGTAGCCGTGATCGTAGTCAAATCGTCCGAGTTTAGTCGGCGACCCAAATGACCCCTGCGCAGCCTCGTCCCACTGAAAACGAGAGCAATAATTGTAAAAATGGTAATCAGAAATTACCAACAGTAATCAGAAATTACCAACAGTAATCAGTAATTACAAATATGGGGAGTGATAAGAGATTATACATTTCAATATGATATGAGGTTACGTCAGATTTTTGGCCGAATAGCTTTACTAGGTGCACATGCATCTATGTTAGTCTTTTACTTCAGACCAGTGAATTATTCTAGATGATAAACAAAGAAGTAAGGGAGTGCTCATTTGTTATCAACAGGGGGGGGGGGGTGGTGGATTTGGGGGGGGGGGGGTAAAAAATTTGGACCCCTTGACTGGGGGGGGGGGGGGTAAAAAATTTAGACCCCTCTTGGGGGGGGGGGGGGTTTAAAAAAATTCAACCTGTTTTGAGGGAAAAAGCCTGCGCGTTACTATGCTACAAAGGGGCGCGAACGCGCGCGATTTTCGGCCCGTCAGGGGGGGGGGTAAAAAATTTGGACCCCTTGACTGGGGGGGGGGTAAAAAATTTAGACCCCTCTTGGGGGGGGTCAAAAAAATTCAACCTGTTTTGAGGGAAAAAGCCTGCGCGTTACTATGCTACAAAGGGGCGCGAACGCGCGCAATTTTCGGCCTGCCGGGGGGGGGGGGGGTAAAAAATGTCGACCCCTCTAGGGGGGGGAGGTGTGAAAAAATTTCGCGCGAAATCTCACCGCCCCCCCTGTTGTTAAAAAATGAGCACTCCCTAAAGTCCTCTCAGACACTCCTACTGGCAATCAGTGAGGCATTTCTCTATGTCAAAAAACAAAACAAAAGGAGTAAAATAGCAATAATCTCATCTACAATAATTCTATGTTAATAACTCATATCAATTATCATATATTCAGGAACTTATCTCTAAAAAATATCTCATGTAACATGAAACATCATGTAACATTATCTGCCCCCCATGTACACAGATAAATCATAAGATATATTAGTATTTTCATGGAAAAGTATTTTTGATCCTTACTACATGTATGTAAAAAAAGGGTCCCTTTAGAAAATGCACCACACACCTAATGCACAGGAAATGGGGGAACGTTCTCTTACGGCATAGTCAACATGATGTTATAGATACTTACTCCTTTATTATTATAATATATTGATTCAAGGGGAGCCAAATATGCACAACTTTATACATGTTATTTTATCTGGGTGTAACTGCTAGATTCTGAGGTGTCTTTTTTATAACAGACTACCTGGTCCCCTCCACTGCTCCCACCTGACTGTGGACACTATGACATTGACTCATTTATTAATCAGGCCCTACATGGTTACAAATACCAGTAAAACAGATCGCTACCCAGCGATACACTGCGCCCCAAGCTGGCCCCATCATAAGTTCTACCTTTGACTCAGAGTTGCAGATTGAAAATCTTACGCCACTCCGACCCTATTTGCGATATAATAAGGCATTCCCGGCATGCAGTATAGTAGGTCAGACAAACGCTGTCTCCAATATTTTCCCACGCCACTATCACCGGCAGCAGAGCTGCTGGTGCTAATACAATATAAGTTTCACATCATGACCCTCTCAGGGGGAGGGTCATGATAATAAATAGTTATCTGTATCCTGTGTCTTTGGCAAGAGATGTACATATTATAAATAAGAGTGTAACTGTCCCTGTTCAGACTAGAAGTAACAAGAATCACTGACTGTCCACATCCGCAGGAGGTTCCTGGAAATCTATTGTGAGATATTGATTCTAGATGTCTCCACCCGCGGGACTGAATCTTATAAATCTCTGTAGACTTCATCTCTGCCTAACTCTCCAATATTCACCGGTGGATAATTGCCACCACTTCCATCTAGTCAGTACCAAACATCTGCTGAAGAGTGAAGGCTAGGTTGGATAATTGAGGTGCGCAGAGACTACTCTCCCGCAGACTGGGTTCCTGGTTGATGCCACACAGGCTGCTGAGGTTATGTGAAGTGCGTTAGTTTGTAGTTTTGTTCAGTTTTCTGGCTGGTCACATCACAAAACTCCTTTGCGTGCTCCTTGCACTGAGCTACTGGTGGACTGGCTGTAGGTTGATATTCAAAAGAGTTGCGTCCTTTGCGCCGGGCTTCCTGCTAACTTTTTTTGCCACTTCCTTATTTGAGGCTTTGTCGGGTCCTGGTCTTAGTATCCATTGTACTGTTTATTGGAGGTGAGGTTGATGACTAGAGTTGGTTCATCGTCCAATTTTGTCGCCACGATACATGAATGTGTCCCTGGTGAGTAACTCTGCTTCAAGACGCCAAGTTGACAAGAAGCCATGCTAAAAGGGTTCTTGAGCCATCCCTATGGCCTCTTGGTTGACCAGTCTTGATCAGTGTGTCACCCAGGACTACCTTTGCCACCCAAGACCCTTGTTTTTTTTAATGTTTTACTACATTCAGGATTCACACAAAAATTTCAGATTGAAATTCCATGACATTTCCATGACAAAAATCTATAACATTCTTGTTGGGATCAGGGGCTTGTCCCCCTGAGAAAATTTCTGAAATCAAGAAAGCAAACGGGAGATTTCTAGGAGATTTTGTGATATTAATTCTATTATTTCATTTTCCATGACATTCCACAATGTATGGCAATTTTTCAGAATTCCATGACATGTGGGAACCCTGTACATTTGATCTCTCTGGACTGTATTTGACCACTGCATGATATTTACTGTAAAAACTCAGCTGTAAGATAAAGCACACTTGGGATATATCTTTCCTACAAAAATTGGGTTTGTCTCAAAGGTGGAGTTTGCATTGTATTTGGATGAGTCAAAAGTTGAAAAGAGGTTTTCTCCCAAAGTGGAGGGTTTGTCTTAAAGCTTGGGTTTTACGGTAAGCTCCGCAGCATGCATGTGATATCAAATATAGTGTTGGCAGTAACAGAAAACAAGACAGCAAACTTGTGTTTTTATATTGTATTAAATCAACACACTAAGTGCTCGTGGACACCAGTACAAATACTTGTTATACATGTCTTCTCACTTTGTGAATATGATTTACTATGACACACATGTATAGTTCCTCCTGTTTTGTCTGTGTACTGGTGGTTTAACCTCATCTTACTCCTATCAGGGAAACATCTTCAAATAAAGTGATAATCTACAAATAGTAACAAAAGTTTTGTGCCCCTAACCATAGGTCTAGACGCCTCAATGCCAGTGACAGAATAAATGACAAATCTGTTCGGTTCTGTAAATTGAAAAGTTTGAATATAAAAAGGAACCGGTTTTGCTTGAGAAAAAAATTGTGGGTCAAATAGCATTTCAGTGAAGCGGTAATAAATCTTTCGTTCATTTCAGCACTTCAGTAGCATAACATGTAAATATGTTAACCATAAGTGAATGTTTCCTAAAAGTTATATACACCTCAAGCTTTAGCTTACAGTGTACCTTTTGCTTACAGGGTACCCAGTGGATCATCTTATGTTCTTTGTCAATGTGTCTCAGCAACCACCCACCACCACATGAAGAAATACTTGGGTGAAATTTCAGGATAGTAATATTCTCATTATCACTTGCTACATTACAAAAGTCAGTGGCTAAGCTATCATTGCAAATTTCCTTACTGCATTTGGCAACAACTAAGCTTTAGATGAATTTAAAAGATTATATCATTGAAATCAGGAATTTATCATTCAACCCCATCCTCTATGGAGGGGTATATTTTTACATCTGTTCGAGCTGTCAGTAAATCATTAGTAAGTCATTCAGTAGATCATTACAAGAAGCAGCCATTCAAAAACCTTCAGAAAGGTTACAATAATTTTCAAAGAACCTTGCTTTTGGTCTTAGACCTAAAGAGAAAATATATGTTTCTAGTCACAATCCTAGCTAAACAGGGATGACCAGGGCTTTTAGAAGCACTATTGGGGGGAATTTAACCATTTTCAATGTATTTTTGGCCAAAAATTAAACAGAATTATGTTATCTTTAAAAGTGGGTCAAAACCCAGCATATCATGTCACTGGAAACACACTTTTTTCTTTAGCCTTAGCAGATCAGAAACCAGAAAATCCTATACCCAGACTTGCACAAGTCCTAGAATCATACACCACCTCAGAGACACAACTCCATCTTTCACCCAGACAGGTTTACTTAGCAGCGGGCGCAATCTCCCCGGGTGCCTTCAGCTTGTACCTCCATGTCTCACCACCCTTCTCAAAGATGTAGTCAAACAGGTCCTGGCAGAGCAGCTTCTTACTGACCACCAGGAACATGGAGTTGTTATCCCCCCCTATCTTTCCCCGCACCCCGTCGGCTCGTTTAGATTCCACCCGCAGGTTCATTTCTTTAGCGACGCTGTACACGGCGTCTCGCTCCTCGCGATCCAGCTCCTGAGACAAGGGGAGGCTCTTGGTGTGGTCCTCCAGGCCATTGAAGTAAGTCTCCAGGTAGGACCTGAGGTTCTGTATGAAGGCTTCACGTGAGTGCGGGTCGTCAGGCTGGATGTGGCCAAAGGTTGCAGTCAGTGGTTCAGGCGCTGGTCTAGGCTTGTCTCGCTTGATGACCTGTTTTAAAATAAACAAGAAATTCTCATTTCAAGTCAGTCTCATGAGTGAATTTTAGAAGACAGTGGTTAACCTCAACACATGGCCAACACATGTGCAGGAAAAGCATGTGGATAAAAACAATAAACTATTTACGCAATTGTACCTTGGTTCTAGACATTCTGAAAAAGAATTAATATCTGGAAAACCAGTATAGTGTCACCAGTGTTGTTGGTGTTATCTTTGGTGTATTTATACTAAGCCTGGTGTGAAATGATAATTGGGCAACCTCCCACCTTCACACTACTGATTTAAGGTGAAATCTTGTAATCCATGATTTCTTCCCAAAGGCATCAAATTTTAAAAAGAAAAGGAAAACCTCAATCCCATTTAAAGTGAGCAAATAAGGTTTTCTAATCAAATGCTCCAAAAATTTGCATAAAAAAGAAATATTTGCTTGTGGTGCACTAGATACATGGATGGTGCAGTTGTTTGGTCCAAAAAGTAAAAAAAAACACTCAATGCCAAAAAGTGAGCAAAATATGTTTTCAGTGTAATATCTGTATCAATGATAAGTATTTACATGGATGGTCCAGTTGGTTTGGCGCAGGTTCTGCAGGGCTGCATGGGAGGCGAGGTTCTTGGCTGTGTTTTGTTGTGTGGCGGCTGCCGTGGCCACCGTCCTACCCTCAATGTTCACGGTACACCTGGTAATGACAACAACTCTACATGTTAAACAACTGTTTACATTGAATATTGTTTAATATAGTTTAGCAATAAGAATTTGAACTGGAGGCAAATGACCATCATTTGGTCAGCAATAGATGGCTCCATCCGGTGTTGTAGGTTGTCTCTGTGTACGGATACAACCATCTTGATCCAACAGCGGATAATGGTCACGAATTTATGCAGTTGGTTTTGAGTCTAGACTAAGACTGCGCATGGAGACCAAGGCGAAGCCAAGGTGACTGAGACGCACAGAGACTACTCGACCGCGGATTGATAAATGGAACAAGTGTGAGACTACCCCCCCCCCCCACTAACTCTCAGTCTCTGTTAACTATGAGTCTAATCAAACTTTGTATCTCATACAACAAAACATTTCAACCAATCTAAGATTTGAGGCAATCTAGTCAATTTATCATTAAAAAAAAGGAGAAAAAAATCAGTCATATTTGAGCCTCAGTAATAGATATAGATGGCAGTTTTTAGGTTTCTATGGTTTCAAGGAAGTTTGATATGTATTTGAAAAAATTGAAATATGTACAGAACCAGGTTCCTATAATGACCTCATTTTGGTGCTCACTTGTGGCAGACAAATATAATCTTTCCAAACCAAAATGAATAATATCAATATTATGTCCACTTACAGGAATCCCTGGTCAGATGGTGTGAACTCGTACTTGAGGAGTAGATGTGAGAAGTCAGCGCTCTGCCTGAGGATACAGGTGGAGTTCATGCCGGTCGACTTGTCCACCTCCTCCGGCTCCAGAATGTAGAAGTCCTCCATCGACTTCTTGCTCTCGGGGACACTCAGGACATTACCTATGTTACGGATAGATAGAAGAAGAAAAGGTTGATTCCAATAATAAATCTGTAGTTTGGAATCAGATTTTATTACATGGTGGTATAGCCTTTGCTATGCTAAGCATATGGGACCTCCATACTCCATGCTCTGATGCAGTAGGGTGTGACCATACTCCATAGCCTCCAAGTTTGTTGATTTACTTCATTCTAAGAAAGTAGGTCTGTATAATAAACACAAACACCCCACTTATTAACCTACATGTACATCATACATCACTTGTTGAAGCTGGGGCATATCACACACAGTAAGTGTGATATGCCCCAGCTTCATCTCATGAAGTATGATGGAGTTTTGTCTATGCGTGTATTTATATGCCATATCTAATGTACCTTAATCAACTCTATAAAAGAATAAAGTGGCATAGTACTGAGTTCTTAATTAAATTTCAAGTCAGGGCTAACAGCTATTATCCAGGAGGTATTTTAGCTAAATTGTACGGGCTGGGATCGTTCCCGAGCTTAATATTCCCAAACCCATATTAATGTTTAAATAATTTCTCACTGGATCCGTACAAATCACAGGGATGAGCCTTTAATCTTGCAGTTTCATGTGTATCTATCGCATACTGTAGCAACAAATAAATTTGCAGACTATTAACCTCAATGAGTTCTGCGGGAATATGTAAAGTAAAGTGTAAAATAAAATATGACCTTGGCAATTGAAAGTTTTCCCCATAAAAAAAAAAATTCCCCCAGCCTCTCAAAGTACAGGGTCCGCTTATGGACTAGGTTTTGATACAAAAGATCCAAGAAAACTATAATTTATTTTTCATCATTGATTAAGACTCGTTTAAAGCAGTGACCGCATCTATGGATGAGCGAAGCTATGAAATATACGAGCATACAGGCATGTACCTACCTATGTTACTCTCCCCGGAGCTGAGAGGGCACTCTACAATATCAGCATCCTGCTTGCCGAGTGCCATCACATTGAGCTGCTCGTGTGTAGCCACGATGACCTGTGAGTGCTTGGTCCCCAACACTTTGAGGGCCTCCTCACAGGCTTTGTTCTTGGACTCCTTCTTGCCGGACGCCACCCCAGACGCAATGAAGATGTTGTTAATGAAGACGCGGCACCTGAAGTTGAACGGCTGGGTGTCTTCGATCCGTTCCCCTTTGAAGACGTAGGCGGGGGTGAGACAGACGTTGTCACTCAGGACGAGGTGTTCCAGCGTCGTGGATGCCATCACCAGTTTGGGCATCATTGTGGTTTTCACCATCTTACACAGGTTGACAAAGCGGACCTCCAGGGGGAGTGTGTTCTCCTCGAACTTGGCTGAGTACATCAGGAGCGGGTGTTCATTACGGCGGTAGGTTTTACCGGAGCGTTTCTCACGGCCTTGATCACCACCGCCGCCTCTTCCTCTGCCTCTGTCACCTCCTCCACCTCCTCCCCCAGGACCACCGCGGCCTCTGCCACCTCTGTCTCCGCCCCTGCCCCGACCTCCCCCTCTTCCTCCACCCCTCTGGGCTCCACCACGACCCCCACGGTCACCACCACCCCGACCTCCTCCTCGGCCCCTCCCACCACCTCGCTGGTCAAACCCTCCCCTTCCTGAGCCTCCTCTTCCGCCTCTCTGGTCACCGTACTGCTTCTGGTGGTAGCCGCCTCCTCCTGTGCCAAAGTCATCACTGTCATGTCCGTACTGCCGGCTGGTCTCGTATCCTCCCCGGCCACGGGGGGAAGTGCTCTGACTGAAGGATCTTCCACCTCCTCCACTGTAGTTGCCGTATCCACCTCCTCTGCCTCCGTGGCCCTGTCCGCGCATCCCTCCTCCTGCTCCTCCATAGCTGCCTCGTTGGTGGCCATGGTTGTAATCTACAAACGATGAGTCAGCACTTTGTGAGTAGGAGCTGCCTCCTCCTCCACTGCTACCAGAGGCCATGTTCATCAGTCTGTTGATGGTGGAGGTACCTGCCCCTCGGCCCATGCCTCCCCCCATACCCCCGCGGCTAGCACCAAACCCCCCTCTGCCGCCGGCCCCCTGGGGCCAGCCCTGGTCTTGGTAACCGTAATCACCGGACGGCTCTCCGCGGAAACCCCGGTAGCCTTGGCTGTCGTACTGTTGGCCGCCATGACGGGACATGGCCCCGCCGTCGTCAAACCGTCCAAATTTGGGAGACCCAAACGAAGACGGCTCAGCCTCGTCCCACTGAAAACACGACAGGTATGTGAGGCCATAATATTTAGATTTAATTGTGTTCAGGTATCCCGACCGTTCCCATTTCTTTGGGCATACCCTAATTTTTTAGAGACGTTTTTGGGATCTTACTACAAACTTCATTATTTTCGCTAATTTTTTTTTTTTTAACTAAAAATGTTGTGACCGAACAGATGACAAGTGGGAACATTTTTCAATCATTCACCAATTTAGTAAAAATGTAATTAAAAATAACTGCTATTGGGCCATGTAAGCTGAACACAATTTTCTTTTCTTGGACCTAAGGACAAGCAATAAGGAGCGCCCGCCGCAGAGCTGCGGGCCCCCATACGGTACCTGGACTGATATGGTGCTGTGCAACATCTTTTACAAAGTTTAGATTTAAAAAATGTTCATACTGATGAAAAATCTGTGTATCTTTCATATTATTTCTCTTTCTGATTATCTGGTGCATAGACATAAAATTTATTGCAATCTTACGTCTAACTTAATGAATACCCCACTACCAGAAAGCGGTTAACTGCCTCTGTGAAGGCAACCCTGGTCTGAGGGGAATAAGCTGTTTTTAAGTGGTTTGGTTAAAAATTATGCTTCAAATTCCTAATTTTGAGAAAAATATAGTCCGCCACCAGCTTAAATGGATGAAAAGCACTGTAAAAAACAACAACACCCCTATACCCAATTATGTGGGGGAAAACCCTGTCTGTACCACTATCTTCTTTACATGAGCACATAGAAAATAGGGTAGATTGCATCAATTTGTTTGCCTTTGATGGCTATTGAGTGCGCATTTGCCTTTTTTGAAATGAACTTTTCAAGTATTGGCAAGCAATGTGAGCTTTTTCAACATGTTGATCTTTTTGCTTACTTATATTCCGTACTTTGAACCATTGCCTAATCATTTTAAGGCCTTAAGAACCAAGGCTATTGACCCAGTGGCCGGTTATCTATCAACACCAAGACTTTATGCATCTGCAGTGACAGGAAATGTGAGACCTTCTGCACGCTTTGTCTTTTTTTTGAGCTTATGGCATGGAGAGGTTTCAGCTGTGATCAGGAATGAGACAAAGTTTTGAGGAAAAATTTTAGATGCATTGTATGGAATGGGTCTCATCTAGAGACTAAGAACCCCATCCCCTATTAATGCAAAAATATTTTCTCAGTTGATCTATACAAATCACAGGGGTGCCCCTTTTATCCTTCAAAATGTCAAGCAATTTCTCCCATGAAATCCCAAGAATCCCATGTTTGTGTAACACTAGGGTGACACATGGTGTGACAAATGTCTGACATCCTATTGGTACATACACTTCTCCCTCGCTTGAAGCCGCTATAAGGATTCATCATCTGCTAACAACCCTCACGGAAACCTGCAAGGACAACAAAAATATTGGTAAATAGGATGCAACAATCAGGACAATCTCGGCGTAAATCTGTTGGACAGTGGAAATGTCCGCCTAAAATAGCTCTGGTCCAGCAGAATGACTGGTGTTGCAGGACAGCCTTTATTGGCATTAATTAAGTACAGGCCCTGATTCTTCACTCTTTTCAGCCATGGATAGCAATGATTGATTGATTGATTTGTTTAACGTCAAGACGTACATCAAGTACATCACGGGACATGGATAGCAAGGCCCATAGCTTCATGAAATTACAATATTTATGTAGAATTAGTTTTGGGGCATTAAACAGTCTCCCAAACATGTGCACCACCTTTGCCAACTTCTAACTGTACCAGTTATATGGTATGGCTAATAAAAACAACAAAGACAACAAACCTAAGTTTAAAATTGTATTGAACACACTCAATTTTTGTTAACACTGGTAGAAGTATTTGTGCTTTACATTATTTCTCTCAAAAGAACAACAAGCTATCAAACTAAATTCTTTTCACAATATCTTTTAGGATTGTAGACAGCTTCCCCTTTTTCCTGTGGTCATGTTTAGTTCTAAAGGGAAACCTTCACTCTAATCTATAAGCAACTCTAGTTTAATGAGATAGTTGTTACGTATCAGTTGATGCATGAACATTCATTCAGTTACAGTGTATGGATGAAGCCAGACCTTTCTAATCAATATGACACTTCTAGCGTAAGGTGATAGTTAAAACGTATTAGTTAATGCTCATACATTCAGAATATGGATGATGGCTCAGAATGCAACCTTAATTTAAACATCATCAAATAAACTGGTGACATACAGATAGTTACCAGGGTGTGTACAACTCAGTATCATCATACTATAATGTTTTTATTGCTCTGTTCTACTGCTAACATCATTAGACCAGGTATGGATTTCCCAAGACAACCATATATATCTTATAGGATTAGGACAAAGTCAGGGTGCAGCGAGTTTTTAGATGTATACTACATTACCAAAGTCACCATAATCAGTGTGGCTTGTAGAATTCCTGATAGTTAAGGAGATTGGCTTATATGCAAGTTGGGCTTATACGCAAGGTTTTATAGTAGTACCTCTAGCACCTTAATAGTCTCCAATGTGAAAGGCTCATTAGAGCTTTTTGTAAGCACATACAACATTGTTCGGCATCAATAAGGTTGACATTTTAATTCAATTTTATATTTGTAAGGTTATACAGTGACAATTTCAACAATAGTAACTCTTAAACACATCTTAAAATGTCATGCCATTCGTGGCATAGTATTCTTAAACATCTTCAATGGAAAACAGTGTCCCAAAAATAATGTAAATCTAAGAACTCCATATCTTTGTAACCTAATCTTACATGTAAAGAAACTGTTCTTTTAACCTGTTGAGTTTAAGAGTTTAAATCAACCTCCTGTGAAAGCTTTATGTTTTCTGGTGAGTCGTACAAATAATTTGATCATGACAAGAAACATATGTTTATTCATAACTTGTGACACACATATTCTATCCTGAAGGTTACAGATTTTCCAAGAATACACATGAAGTCATATTAGAAAATTCCCATAGCTGCTTGGAATATATTGTAAAACCCCCGGTGTGGCTTATAGGATATTCCCAAGGTCTAGGTCTGCCTAACACCAGAGGTTACTTTGTTGACATTGATCGGGCTAATTTCACACAGCACACATTTAGTCTGTGCTGGATGCAAACTCCCCTGGTGGCTTCAGTTTGTACCTCCATGTCTCACCACCCTTCTCAAAGATGTAGTCAAACAGATCCTGACACAGCAGCTTCTTACTGACCACCAGGAACATCGGGTCATGCGGCCCGATCGCCAAACGCTTCCCATCCAAACGTTTAGACTCCACCTTCAGGTTCATCTCCAGAGCCAGTTCATACACGACTTCACGCTCCTGGAGGTTCAGTTCCTGTGACAACGACAGCCATTTTGTGTGGTCATCAAGCTCGGCGAAGTAGGTCTCCAGATACTTTCTGAGGCTTTCTGTGAATCTGACATAAGAACCGGGGTCGTTTGGACGGATGCGACCCAGCGTAGCAGTGAGTGGTTTCTCTGCTGGTGTAGGCTTGTCTCGCTTGACAACCTGTTGAAAGGGACAAACATTCTCATAAAATATCTCACACAAAAAAGAATTCAACTCATTATATGAATACTTTTTTGCTATATTACTTGCACTGTGTTCCTTTTGTCAAATAATTGCTGTTATTTCTCATTGGACACAGGTTTGATACCATGAGAGAGCTGTCACTGTTTTACAGTCTATACATTATATATTACTGTTATATACTATATGGTCTGTGTTTCATCTCAAGCTCTGGCTGAAAAATTTAACTATATGTTTATGTGACCTCACTTGAGATAAACTCCACATAATTTATGAAATGATGGGCCAAGATCTGTTTTACACTAAATGGGTCTGTAAGTCGTTCAGGTAAACCCAATTCCAGTTTTCATACATAATTTCTACAGGTAAAAACACATCTGTGAAAACTGGGATAGCGTTTACCTGCACTACTTGAAGCCCTATCAAGTGTAGTAAATGTCTTGCCCCTCATTGTGCCCTGTTAGGGAAAAATCTGTAAAATATATCACTGTGGTGCCTTACATGGATGGTCCAGTTGGTTTTGCGGAGGTTCTCGAGGGCTGCATGGGAGGCCAGGTTCTTGGCCTTGTTCTGGTGGGCGGCTGTAGACGTGGCCAGGGTCTTACCCTCCATGTTCACAGAGCACCTGGGGAAGTAAAACAACATATTAAACATTGGATTTTATTGAGGTTATGGAATTTTTAGCCAGGGGGTTTAATGTAGCCCAGCTATGAAATCAACTATAGAAGGTTGGAACTCGGGTATGGTCGATTACAGTGAAGCATCCTGGTCTATTTTCTAGAAGATTTTCAGTTCTTTGTTCAACCAAGTAACCCCTCAAGTTTTGTCGCTTTTTACAATTCCGCTATGCCCATTGGTATTATGGACAGCTCCCGATGCAGTTATTCTACTCCTTCATGCCACCATCATGAAGGTCCCCACTAACACAGGGGGAATCTGTACTTGAGTATACTCACCACTAGTAGAACTCGACTATACTCACTATATCAGATATATATCTCACTTGTGTACCGGTACTCAAAATGTCAGCTTATTGACTATAAAGTATCAGTATCTGATGTGCCGCTACATGGGTAAAAAATCGACATGGGCGACACGGCCCTTTGAAAAGTCGATGGACACAGACATCTTTATAATGGCCTAGTATATTCTATAGACATAAAATTCGACACAGTGAAACAGCACTTTTGCTAAAGATCGACACGGCGCCACAGTCAAAACCGTGGGGACCCATATAGAGGCACTCTGATGGTACATCAAATTTACAAGGAAACAGAAATATCCACTCACATGATTCCCTTGTCTGATGTAGTGAACTGGTAGGTGAGGAGGACCTTAGAGAAGTCTGCGCTCTGCTTCAGGATGCCGGTAGAGTTGTTGCAGGCCGTGTCCTCCACCTCCTCAGGCTCCTTGATGTAGAAGTCTGCCCACGACTTCTTCTCACCTGACTCCGGCACACTCAGCAGGATACCTGTGTTAGGGACAAGGGAAGAAAAAGGTTAAACTTCAATTACTGTATTCAACGTAATAAGCACCCTCACCCTAATAAGTGCCCTTCCCTTTTTCAGTTTTTTTCCCACACCTTTTTTATACATCTAAACTTTAAAAAAAATATTGTTTTCACAGCTGTGCAGCTGTTAAGGCCAAGCCAAGTGTGACGTCATGAGCTTGACTAGAAGCATTCTAGACGCCACTGAGATCTGTATGAGACAACCAACTGGGAGCGCTTATTAAAATGGATATTTGAGGCCGATTTTCTCCATCAAGATAGTTTTTAAGCGCCCAGGGCGAATACTGTGAGTTATCATTCAAAAAAATTATGATATATCCTAGTTTTGTATTATTCTGTTCGTCTACTTAAATTAGAAGTTGTTAACAGTTTGTGTTTTGAATACAGAATTCATGACCACATGCTGTGGGGGTAACATTAGCAATACAGGTCCTTTTTAACATTAATTAATTAATTCTAATGCATTAGTAATGGCAGAAGAGCCTTTTTAAGCTGTGTGAACAAAATTCATAGACATATTAACCCTGTACGTACCTATGTTACTCTCTACGCAGGAGTGCGGGCACTCCACCATGTCTGCCACGTCTTTGCCAAGTTCTGACACCTTGACTGTCTCATGGGTTTTGATGATGACATCTGCCTCCTTGCTCCCTAATACTTTGATGGCTGCATCACACGCAAAATTCTTTGCCTTCCTTCCGCTTTCAGCTACACCAGATGCAATGAAGATGTCATTAATGTAGACTTTACATCGGAAGCATCTGCATTTAAACTTTGTGTTGTCCTGTACTCTCACCCCTTTGAAGGCATATGCAGGAGTCAGGCATACATCATCAGACAGTAGGAGCTGCTCGAGTGTTGTAGAGGCCACCACATGTTTGGACATGTCCTTCAGCAGGGATTTACACAGCTTGCACAGGTTGGCAAAGCGTTCTGCCACAGGAAGCTTATTCTCCTCAAACTTGGCCTTGTCGTACTGTAAGAGCGGGTTCTCAGTCTTGCGGTAAATACTACCGTCTTCTCGGGTGGCCATCTTTAAAGTTTCGAAAACTCTTTTCCCACCCTGTTCTTCTGCACCTTCCCTTTGGCCCTGATCTATGGATTGGCTACCTGCACTGTCCCACCGGCTGCTGCCTGGCCTGGTCCCTTGCCCTCTGCCTGCTTCATCTCCACTGCCGGCTCGTCCCCTGGCTCTGGGGGCACCAGCACGGCCACTACTAGGACTTACACTATCCAGCCCAGCACCAGCCTGACCCCCACGCCCACCTCTCCGTCCTCCCCCACGTTCCCCCGGGCTGCTTTGTCCTGCTCCATACGTGCTGGATCTCCACGGAGGGTGTTTGTCTTGATGTTGCTGGTTGAACCCGCCTCTTCCTACACCTTGCTGTTCAAACCCTCCCCTCCCTCCACCTCGCTGGTCAAATCCTCCCCTCCCTCCACCTCGCTGGTCAAACCCCCCCCTCCCTAGACCTTGCTGGTCAAATCCTCCCCTCCCTCCACCTCGCTGGTCAAACCCTCCCCTCCCTCCACCTCGCTGGTCAAACCCTACCCTCCCTCCACCTCGCTGGTCAAACCCTCCCCTCCGTCCACCTTGCTGGTCAAACCCTTCCCTCCCTCCACCTTGCTGGTCAAACCCTCCCCTCCCTCCACCTTGCTGTTCAAACCCTCCCCTCTCCGAGCCCCTTCCTCCACCCCTCTGGTCGCTGCTGTACTGGTGCTGCTGGTAGCTGCTTCTTCCTGCATCAAACCCACCACTGGTGTTTTGTCCAAACTGGGGGTGAGTCTCGTATCCGATCCCACGGCCATGGGGGGAAGTGCCCAGGTGGCCGGTCCCACTGGGATTGCCTGTACTGCCACCTCTCCCCCTAGAGGCCTGGCTGTGCGTTCCTGCTCCCCTGCCCCCTGTATTGTGCCTCTGTTGGTGTTTGTTGTATGAGGAGTCACTAGGCTGTGAATACAAGGCTGCTGACGGATCTCCACCACTCGAGGCCAGCTCCATTAGTCGGCTAATGGTTGAACCAGCGCTTCGCTCCTTGGCTCTGTTGACGGTCGAGGCAGGCTGGTCGCCCATGCGTGTAGCACTCCCACCTCCTCCTCCCCCTCTACCACCACCACCTACACTGGATGAGTCCATGCCCATAGGACTAGCGCCCCTCCCCATGCCTCTACCACGGCCTCCTCCCTGAGAGCCTCCTCTGCTACCATGGCTGCTAGACGAGTCCCTGTCCATCTGACTGTTGTTACTGTAACCTCGCCCCATGCCTCTAGAACCACCACGACTTCCTCTGCCAGCACCCCCTCTGCTCCCATGATAGCCTTCTCTTGTAAACCCACTGCTGTCACCATCACCTGAGGCCATCTCCATGAGCCTACTAATGGTTGACCCAGCTCCCCGCCCCATGCCTGGGGTGGGTCCAGATACGTGCTCCATGCCTCTACCACCTCCCCCTGAGACTCCTCTTCCACCATGACCACCGGACGATTCCATGCCCATGTGACCGGAGCCCTGGCCCATGCCTGTAGAGCTACCATGGCCTCCTCCTCCAGGACCACCTCTGCCCCCATGACTACTGGGGGAGTCCATAGCCATGCGATTGTTGATATCAGAACCTCGCCCCATGCCTCTAGAGCTACCATGGCGGCCTCTCCCTGAGCCTCCG
The DNA here is from genome assembly GCA_947462335.1 of Harmothoe impar. Lineage (NCBI taxonomy): Eukaryota > Metazoa > Annelida > Polychaeta > Phyllodocida > Polynoidae > Harmothoe > Harmothoe impar. The sequence goes on along the minus strand of OX381707.1, from coordinate 83,528,054 downwards.
CTTCCACCATGACCACCGGACGAGTCCATGCCCATGTGACCGGAGCCCTGGCCCATGCCTCTAGAGCTAACATGGCTGCCTCTTCCAGGACCGCCTCTGTTACCCCAGCCACTTGGTGAGTCCATGTCATTGCCGTAACCTGGTCCCATGCCTCCACCTCTTCCAGGACCGCCTCTGTTACCCCAACCACTGGGTGAGTCCATGTCATTGCTGTAACCTTGTCCCATGCCTCCACCTCTGCCAGGACCACCTTTTCCACCATGACCACTTGGTGAGTCCATGTCCATCAGACTGTTACTGCTGTAATCTCGTCCCATGCCTCCACCAGGCCCTCCCCTCCCAGAACCCCCTCTGCCCCCAGCTGAACCAGCGCTGTGCTCCATGCCTCCTCGATCTCCGGAAGTGCCTCCTCTGGTAGAACCGCCTCCACCGCTGCCAGCACTGCCCATGGCCATGTTCATCAGTCTGCTGATGGTTCCTTGCCCTGTGTCGTTACCCCCATGAGCACCCCCTCCTCCACCCCCTCTGCTACCACCACCCCTACCCCCACCAGCTACCCCACCCCCATGACCACCTCCACCACCTTGACCCCCTCTGTTGCCTGTACCCCTGAAGCCCCCTCTGCTGGTGGCATCCTGGGCCCATCCTTGGTCTTGGTAACCGTAGTTGTCAGAAGGCTGTCGGTGGTAACCCTGGTAGCCTTGCTGGCCACCTGGGTGGGACATGGCCGCGCTGTCGTCAAACCGTCCAAGTTTAGGCGACCCAAAAGAAGCCTGTTCAGCTCCGTCCCACTGAAAAACGAGAGGTAGTGGGTCTTAGGCAGGGTGTTAGCAACATCCAGGGATAATAAGTTTGATGAGGAGCTTTTCCAGGGGAATTAAGTCAACAATACATTTCATATTCATGCTGATACCTAATATCAGTTTCTTAAGAAACAGTGCCTTAGTCGCGACTGGAGTTGGTTGCCGCGGCATTCACTAAGAACTGATAGGCTGGGTGTAAGCGTGTCCCTGGCAGTGATGGTTACACAAAAACAAGGTACTAGTCAGGGTGCCTCATCAGTGATTGTGATTGAAACCAGCGGGATTTTAAATTCTGGTTCATGGAATTGGGCAGCTTGATTTGTTCCACGTCAAGATGTACATCAAGTACCTCGCGGGACATGCTAAAGGACAGTGAAAAATATTTTTTTCTGAGGCTTTGGGCTTGAGTGCCTATGTTTAGGAGGACCTTAAAGACATGATATACTCGAAATAACCCCCCCCCCCCCAAATTTCTTGAGTAATTTAAGCTTCTTTAAATATAATTTTATACTGGGATAAAAAACAAAACTATCCTGACTCTCACAGAAAATGCTATAAGCTGAATTAGGTCAAGTCTTTATGACTTTTTCATCCCACTGAACAATCTGTCCTGAGAATTTCAATGCTACAGGACGAGCTACAATTTTGGAGGACTAGACAGCCACATATCTGACAATTTATGCATGTTAAGTATAAAATGATTGTAATCATTTATGGCCAGAGGAGGACAGATATATAGTTTTACACAGTATATTGACAAACATATTTCAGCTTTTGAAACCCAACTGAATTTTTCTAGTTAATAAAAGCCCAGCATGTGGCTTGATATTCGGTGCACCTACACTTGTGAATCTGCTGGAGCGGTGGCATTTTAGGCAGACATTTTCATTGTCCTGCATGTTTTCGCAAAGACTGTAGGTCTACAAATATCCTAAATTAGGTCTGCTCTAAAGAGAGGGTTTACAACAGTTTTACAGAAGGAAGATGTCAAACTTTTACGTACACTTCTGTCTCGCTTGGTGCCCCTGTGAGGATTCATCTTCTAACATGCCTCTCTGCAACCTGCAAATACAACAACAACACATGGTAGTCTTATATCAAAGTAAATATGCATGTATCCCTATAATCTTTACTTTTCTCTTATATTAACACCTTTGTGTCATTTGTATATATTAAGATTTCATATCTTTATATAATATAATTGTTCAACATCTGATGAACATCATCACTTATTGTCATAGATAACCAATAATTTGTACTAGTTGTGATTTTATAAGATCACAAATGTCCCCGTCCAAATTGGTCTCTTACTAAATGGGCTGTGACATTTGTTACTAGATTGAAGGAGATCGATATAGACTCATAATATGTTGAGAAAGGTAGGGGGGGGGGGGGGTTGGTGAAGGGGGTCACAACTGAAAAGTGCCATATGGTCAAGGTTCTCTCCACATTGTAATAGACTTCTAATTATTTTTTATGGAATACCGCAGCCTCATTGATTTAACCAAGGGGATCCGTATTTTACCAAGCCATTGAATAACCCACGGCCGTATTTCATGGCCTATGACGTCATCAGAAATGGCAGTTTGTTTACATTTGAACGGTATTGAAATGGCTATCTAAGGCCCCTTTCTATCATAATTTTGACAATTTGAATTGGAAAACATAAAAAATAAACGCAAAGGTGCACTCGTTTTTGGGTCTGCTAGTGGGTTATTACGGCCTCGTGAAATATGGCCCAATGGTCAACTCGTGAAATAACCCATCAACAGACCAAAACTCGTGAACCTTTGTCCAAGTATGTGCTGCACCTAAGATCTGACTCTCATACAAGATGCAGCCTCTACGCGGGTGAGGGGAACAATAAATAACTTTACACATGACTGTACCACAATATCAATAAGACATTCTTTGCATGAGGCCACACTTTTTTTTTTATTTGGGTTACGGGCCCGCCGCACTAGAAAAGGCCAAAATCGGAATAAAAATAAAATTTGGAATTTACACTTTTTTTTTTATTTCCTCCGATCTATTCCAGAGGAAAACAAAATAAAGAAAAAAATAAAAGATATGTAGTATGATATACCAATGGAAAGCTAAAATCGACAGGAAAACAACCACCTACCTTTCATTTAGGTAAAATGGGAATACAAATTTTCTCAACTTTTGAAGTAAATTTTTTCAATATTTCTGTTCACTCAGAAAATATTGTATTTAAAATATTCGATCGTCCTTTCTTTTGTGGATTTTTATTTTATTTTTCCCTCCATCATTGGGATATTGAAACTTTCCGTATAGCAAATAAATAAAATACCCATGGGCCAACTTTTATTTTATTTTTTATTTCTTTTATTTCGTCCTCCGTGCGTTGATAAATAATTGAGGAGTCCGTAACCCAAATAAAAAAAAAAGTGTGGCCTGACTTAGCAGGTTTATTTCACTATGTGCATGCATACAGGAGTAAAGTATGAATTTGCATTGATTGAGTCTCTAGGTTATCCATTACAATCTGGATACTGATGTAAATAGGTACAGTAAAACTTGGTTATAACGAATCCCTTGGGACTAGGTAAAAAGTTCGTTATAACTAAATCTCGTTATAACCAAATCCAGCATTTTAATGAAGTTTAGTGATGTTAAACCACCATAGTATATACACACATAAACAGGCTATTGTAAGGACAATTATAAGAAGCTGTGACTTGTGTTTAAACCATTTTTTAAAGATATGAACTCTTCAAAATCTCCTACACCTCCCACAGCCCCCCCCCCCCCCATCCCCATTCGCTCATCACCCCCCACAGCCGCCTAGGGGCTCGGGGAGGCCGGTAAAGAAGCCCTACATATAGTTTTAAAACCAACACAGCCGAAAGGCTGGTCAGCAGGTCCACAGGGCCCATACGGACCGAACCTGGAAGCCCTACACCTCCCACAGTCGCCTATCACTTCCCACAGCCGCCCACAGTAGACATCTTCCTAGTCAGGCTAGTGTAGGGACATCTCCCTAGTGTAGTGGCATCTCCCTAGTGTAGGGACATCTCCCTAGTGTAGGGACATCTCCCTAGTGTAGTGGCATCTGCCCCTAAGCATAATAGAATGTATTTCCCATTAAGGTATCCTTTTTTTCTACAAGGGGGTTGTAAGAACCACTGATTTGTTGGGAGTTCTGTAAAAAATAGCTGTTATTTCACGGAAAAAACAGTCAATTATATTTATGAATGTAAGAAAATAGTTTGTTATAAACAAGTTTATACCAACAACACTAGGTTATAACCAAGTTACTTTACTATAGAAATGTATAGGGGAGAATCGGGACCAAGCAAATCTGTTTGTTGTAACCAAAATTCGCTGTAAGGAAGTTTGTTGTAACCAAGTTTTACTGTAGCACGTCAGCAAACTGCAGCATTTGTAAACAAATGTGGAGTTGAGTACTTCTTTCTGGATGTACCTAGAAAATATAGAAATGTACATTAGCCCTCATACACAGATATCACATGTGGATAACTGTGTTAGTAATGTACAAGGTTGACCAGTACAGTGATCATGCAGGCCCGGGTAGACCGTATGCGGCCCCTCTTGGATATTTTCATGGAGCGAGGGACCAATACAGACCGGAGAAAGTTCACGGTCTTATTTGACCCATAATGCACCACCTATCATGTTTCTTGTATGACATCATAATGGTGCCAAATGACGCACTAATCAGTGCCGTGCTGACGTTGCTCTGTAATGGTCCCTGGCTCCATGAAAATACCAAAGAGAGGGGCCTCATATAGTCTACAGGCACAGGGGTCAACAACTCGCTTATTCCGGGTGTTGGCAGAAGATTTCTCAAAACAGTCCTGCAGCTTAGTACATGTTTGACAGGGATAAATAGACAAAGGTCCACAAGTTTTAGTCTGTTGGTTGGGTTATTTCACGAGTTCAAATCAAATTATTACAGGGGGGAGGGCCTAAATAGGGCTGAAAAAGCTTTTTTCTATGTCATTCAAATGCAAACAAACCGCCATTTTGATGACGTCACAGGGCCGTGAAATACGGCGATGGGGTTAAGCCCTGGTCACGGGAACCACAGACAACTGGTGGCCAGTGGTACGGGGCTCTACACCAATAATAACAGCTAAATATGGGGTAGGTTGACACAATTGGGTTAGAGGACAGATTGGGGGGGGGGGGGTGAGGGGGAGACATGGGGAGCCTCACTCCAGCCATATCAGCCCTTATCTAACTAAACAGCTGACAGAGGGTTGCCCCTCCTTAAACATTATTTGTAGGACTGAAAGGTTCTTTTGCATAGGGGGGGCTTCCATAAAGTTAGTATGCACGCACAAAGGGTGGGCGGGGGGGGGGGGTCTATTTTCTTAAAATGTTTGTATACATAAACCCTTTATTCTAACGGGTACAAGAATTTTAGGGGGGGGATGGGGGGGTCAATTTCTGGAGAAAACTTTATGGAAGCCCCCTAGCCTGGTTGGCTCATGGGCTTGATGTCTCTTGAATATGAACCAGGTGGCCCATAAGTGGACCCAAGAGCTGTTGTTGTGGCGCGGGAAAATTGGTAATGTCGTACAGACAGTGTTCGTCTGAACTATTACATTGCACTCTGGGAATGCCTTAGCATATCGCAAATAGTGTCGTAGTGTCGTAACATTTTCAATCTCCAACTCCAAGTCCAAGGTAGAAACTATGATGGGGCCTGCTTGGGTTGCAGGCCATCGATGGGTAGCGACAAGTTTATTAGTAATCAGTTATTCACAATGGTGGTGTCTATATAGCAATATATCAGTTATTCAATATATCTAAATAAGAGTTAGATTAAGACCTGAGACAATGTGTTTTTTCCTATAATAAATCCTGTGATAACAGTAAACTTCAACTTAAATTGAGTAAAACAATGGTTCAATAAAAGTAATGCTTTCCTCACAAGTTTCTTTCTGTAAAAACTGATTGCAATAATATCCTCCTTGAACTCTTTGGTGGTGATAATGGAGGATGTTAAACTTAACAAACAAAAACAATATTAAAATCAAATTTTAATGTTTTGTTTTTTCCAAAAATGTTCTTCTCCAAAATGACGGCATACTCTTAGATTGTCGATTTGGTTATCTGATACACAAAAATAGCAATATATCGATAAATGTGAGAGTGATACCAATGACGTCCTTAAGGAGAACGCAATGCTCCCCTGGACTGTGCGAGACACATGCAGAAACCGGAGTCTGCCGCTGCCAGAACCAGACTGTCTGTGTTACTTCTAGTTGTTACTTCTTACAGTTCACAACACACACAAGACATCTTGTTAAGACATGTTGTCAGATAAACTATTGTTTTTTTATCTGTCTGAAAATGTTATATTAAAAATTGTTCTTACCTTGAACTGGTTGGCTTTGGTTGTCCACTTCAGAGTTGTGGAAATGCCCGGAAAGGGCCGATCTTCACAGCAAAAGTTAAGTTAAGTCATGATCGCCAATCGTTACTGAGTGAGAAAACCTAGATGAAGGCATCCAAGCCCCTAAGCTGGGGACTACTCTATGTTGTGACAACAGTAGAAAGTCTGTTATGGGCAGCTCTCTGCCCCATGCCTGACCTAGTCCAGGTGATATCCTCCCACCCAGTACTTTAAATAGGCAAACCACTATCCTCATCGTCAAAATCGATTGATGAAAAAAAAAGCTGTAAAAAAAAAGAAAAAAGCTTTCGCTCGCTCGCACCAATTTTTGAAAAGTGAAATCCATTGACCAACTTTTTATTTTTAGGAATTAGAAAGGTATTCCCTAAAATTTAGAGTCGTTCTTGCAGCTTTTTATTCTTAAATTTACTCATTTAGTAAGGGATCTAACAGTGTTAATAACACTTTTAGGGTGTGATCAATATTTAATAACAGGGGGGGAGGTGGTGGGTTTTTCGCACGCGAAATTTTTTACACCCCCCCTGGTTAAGGGGTTGAAATTTTTACACCCCCACCCTTACGGGTCGAAAATCAGTGCGTGCGCGGGCCCTTTGAGGCATAGTAACACGCTGGCTTTTTGGCTCAAAACAGGTTAAATTTGTGTACTCACCCCCCAAGAGGGATCCAAATTTTCTTGCCCCCTCCCCACCCCCATGTTGTTGAAAAATGATAACTCCCTTTATAGGCCACTCAAAATAATAAACTTGTTTCTCATCACCGCGCGCATCGGCATCATAAAAATTGCCTTTCTGAGATTTTTTTTTTCTTTAAAAATTACAAATTTTAATAGAAAAGCATGACAAAATCTGACATACATATTTGGTCTCAAATTAAACCTGACAGTGCAGCGAGTGTAATGGCAACTCAACCCAGGACCTAACCCTGCCGAGTTTTGTACGCAAATGACGTCGTGGGTTCAGTCAGTGCGCCTTTAAAGTTTAATGGGATGGAGGAAATATGCTAATTTACAACTTTCGCAGCCCCTTGTCCCAAGTCGATTTTAAGAGATACCCTATGACTATGTCAGGTCACCTATTTCTTTCGCATCTCGCGGGAAAATGTGGTTTCCGAGAGCCGGCAAAACCCTATAGCAAAAAAAAAATTAAAGAATTTAAAAAAATAAGCGCCCTGGCCTGGGCCTGCCGCCTGGTCATATTTCTCATGGCTTTATACCGCTTAGTGATGAGAAACGATTGTTGAATTGCTTCCAACCTTACATCGAAAGTACCGAGGTAGATCTACCTGGTACGGATTATGGACGATTCGCACTACTGTCAGTTCACCCTAGATGATTCGCATTACACCTCCTGGATGATTCGCACTACTTGCTGGACCATTCGCACTACCCCAGGGCAGGAGTATGGAGTTGGATGATTCACCCTAATGCTCCCCGGGGTGTCAGCCCCTACTCCCCGGGAGTAGGGATGTAATCTAATTGAGCTTTCAACCGTCCAACGACGCCTTGCCACACAGCTAGGATGTAATCAATACACCAGATTGCCTAGAAAATAACATTTCTAAACCTGCAAAAATTGTGTCAATATTCCGTCTAGAATATGCTTTGTATGGACTTTGAAAATGGTGACTTTTGTAGGCCTTTACATTTTAATAGATCTACCCATTTAGGGAGTGTTCATTTATTAATTACAGGGGGGGGGGGGGGTGGTGAGATTTCGCGTGGAGGGGCGAAAAATTTTTACGCCCCCCCCCTCGAGAGCGGGTGTAACGTTTTGCGCCCCCCTCGCAGAAGGCGCCGAAAATTTTTCGCCCCCCCCCCCCTTTGAACTATAGTAACGCGCGGGCTTTTTAGCTAAAAATGGGCTTAAATTTTTACGCCCCCCCCTCAAGAGGGGTCAGAATTTTTTACGCCCCCCCCTCAGAAGGGGTCGGAAATTTTTACGCCCCACCATCCCCCCCCTGTAAATAATAAATGAACACTCCCTTATTGTAGCTTTAAAGAGTGAAATATTCGGAATAGTAGGACAGCCTTGTGACTTGTCAATGTGTGTTATGAGGGGCTCTGCCCCCCAACCCCCGTTTTTTATCTCCTTTTCTTAAATTTATTTCCCACTCTGCTGCCACTGTTCAAAAAGAATATATTCTAATTCTACCACTAGACTGACTAGTGCCAGTATTCATTTCACTAAATATTCTTTATTTATTAGACTTGAAGTCTTGGTCTACCGTATATAATTTTATTTGTAATATCAGGGGCTTTGCCTCCGAATCCCCTTTTTTTGAAGGATTCTCCCTGTCGGAGCGACTGGACTGGTCACGTGACTATGCGCACCGGAATCCACACTCAATGTAGACTGTACCTCAGTAAATCACTGCAAATATCATTTTAGGATCGAATTTCTCCGGGAAAATGATAAAATATGTTACAAATATCCCACCCGGATATTTATAGACCAGATATTCCATTGGATTGATGGTATTTACTGAGATATGAGACAATATCCGTCATGGTTTACACCAGCGATGTCGGCCGCCATCTTTATATAGCTTAAGTACTAGAAATTTCGCTAAAACTCGAATTTCTTAGAATTTACATAACCTATGGGTTTATGGAACAAGTACCTATATTATCCCAACGTCTCATCCCTTAACGAAATTATGTAGGCCTAGTTGTAACAGATTGTCAAACATTTTTTTTTAATCTGACGGACTAAATCATTCACGATAACAATTTCCACGGCAAATCGGCAAACTCCGCTTTTGTTTTGGCCTCGCAGGGCGCCAGGCAGGGGCAAGGCCGTGGACCTGTTTTTTTGCCAGAATTTTGCATGACAAAGGCACGTTTCGCACACAAACACACATCTTAACGCATCCATATATATTAAAGAAGATACCTATGGACCAGTTTCTGTCATACATTTCTTAGTTGACCAAGACAAAGACGAAATATCTACCTATTTTCACCGCTCCAGGTTCAATAAATTTCCGCGTGCACCGGTTTGTGAAAAAGGTAAAGCACGCGTCTGCAGCAGGTTCCGTGACACGCCGTGAGAGGGCGCCACCCGCGGCGCTGCTGCCGCCTGGTGGACGTTCTGAGAGGTAGAGTTGGGGTAAAGTTTCGCGCCAGGTCATGACCAGTCTCGGACTCCCACACCATCACAGCTCCGGCTCCCTATGCTGAACATGGTATGGGAGCACACCTTCATCTCACTTGATACCCAATTGCGCCAGTTTGGTGGTGCAAATGGGTGTGTATTGGTCAATACACATCCAACTACACAGAGATTCTTATCTAGATCAAAAGGGTAATTAAAGTTGGAGGGTGCTACTGTGTACTTAACACCCAGCAGGGGTGGATCCAGGGGGGGGGGGGGGGGGCAAAGGGGCGCGCCCCCCCCCCCCCCCTATTTTTTGGTACATTTTAATGTAGATGGTTGAACACCCCCAATGCTGTAGGTATTACGGCGGTGGGATGACAGCCTGCTCCCAGGCTATCCAACTGGTAGGAAAGTCGCTGGCCGAGGCTGGGTCATGACTCACGAGTCTACCCCGTCTTTGTTAGATCGACGTAGTCCGCTCACTACCACAGACCAATTAGACCAAGGAGCGCGCACAGGTAGATGTACCTGTACTGCCCTCCCCTGATTGGTTAGAAATGTTATGAATCCCCGTCCTGTGATTGGTTGGGTCTCCTACAGATCTGTTTTCCCGCCTGATAGTTTCTAGATCCCCTCTCCTTATAAGGGTTTGGGGTGTCTAGAAACTGGATGTGGTGCCTCTCACATGATTGGCTACATCCTCTCAGGTGACCATCGGTTTCTAATCCCCAGCAGTGGGGATTAGAAGCCTGGTTACACAGGTCCCCACTAGGTGGGGGTGTGTACCATGGTCTTTAGATTGGTTCCTGGTTTCTCCACAAGGTGGAGATAGTGCTCCAGTACCTAGGTATAGGTTGTATGCCAGTGTGTGTACACTGGTGTATACTGCCTAGACTATATAGTATGTATAGAAACTAGCCTCCCCTCTAGGGTGGACATGCTATATAAGTCTTACCTAATGGGGTGTGGTGTTTATAATTGACTGTCATAGTCTATAAACACCTGCCCCTAGAGTATCAGTATGTGTAGAAAATTAAAACCTTCTCTATGCGAAGAGGGTCATACAGTCTACTCTAGCCCATGTTCTTTAAATAACAATTCAAGAATATGGGAATGGGGTTTAGATGGGAAAATGGTCTAAGAAAGTTCCTGATTAATCAATCATGATTAAAAAGGTCAGTCTGGGTTTCAGCCCTCCAGGGGCCTCATCAGGTGAAACCTGCGGTCCTATTAGCTAATAATAGCTGTGGTACCTCCAGTATCTACCAGAGGGTTTGTCAGGGGTGGCATACGCTGCCCTGGTCTGTGATGAGGAAGTAGTGGATTGAGCAGACTAGCTAGGCACAGTATTTTTGGGAAAACATTACCTCCCGGGATTGTTTACCCGGAAATCATTAAAAATTTTCCGACGTGGCATTTGGGCTTTCAGGTTCATATGAACCATCCGGCTTTAGTCTGATCAACCATACTTGTTGTCCATTGTGTTCAGGCCGTACGGTGAGGTACTCTTGACACGATGTATCCATCCGAACTCCAGTTTATCTCGCAGGCGGCCACCTTCTCGGCTGTCCGGATGCCTGTAGATAAAGTCCAGGATGTGTACACTCACATCATTCACTCCCGTGTGCCCTTTGGAGTTGAAGTGTTTGTACACTTCATTTTTACCTTTGTTGCGTTTTATGCAACCTAGGTGTTCTCCGGTTCTCTCTTTGATCATCCTTTTGGTTTGTCCGATGTACTGCATCTGACAGACCTTGCATTCCAGGCAATAGATGACATTTGAACTCCTGCAGGTGACGTTCCACTTAGTCTCGTGTATACGTCCAGTCTGCTTGGATTTCATTTTACCTGATTTGTGGATTCTGTCGCAGTGTTTGCAATTTCTCTTGTTGCATACATTGCGGTCGTTTCCACCCCTCCTGTCTTTAGACTTTTTCCCATCCACATTGTAGTTTGTCTTAGCTCTTACAAGGTGGTCCTTCAGGTTTTTTGGCCGTTTATAGCCGGTGGTCAGTTCAGTGTCAAACATCGATCTGGTGGTTCTAGAGGTACCTAGAATCGGCCAGTTCGGTGCGACAATGTCTTTGAGGCTATACCCCCCTGGGTGGTACGTCTCAATGAGGAAAATTCTCTCTTTGAGTTCTCTCCTGGATTTGACCTTTGATAGCATAGTCTCCCGGTCCTGAGAGTCTACGCTTTTTTTGCATGCGATTAGAAGTTTTTCAGGGTATTTCTTGACCTTGAATTCCTCCAGTTTTGTGATTGCATGTCTCTGGTAGTCTTCCTCTCTCTCACAGATTCTCTTGATTCTGAGCAGCTGTGAGTAAGGTAGACTTCTTTTGGTGGCGGGTGGGTGGGCAGATTTGTAGTGTAAATAGCTATTTACGTCTGTTGGTTTTCTGTACAGGTCTGTGTACAGTTTCCCAGTTTCTATGTCCCTTTTGACCCAAGAGTCCAGGAAGCAGACTTCAGTCTGAGACTTGGACATGGTATATTTGATAGAGTGATGACTGGAGTTCAGGTGTGTCAGCCATTCCTCCATTGAGTCTTCCCCGTGTTCCCAGATGAACAAAATATCATCTATAAATCTCCACCAGGTCAGGGGTTTCAAACTGAAGCTATTGAGTTGTTCTTCCTCGAGTTTCTCCATGAAGAGATTGGCATAGGATGGGGCCAGCTTGGTTCCCATCGCTGTCCCACTTACCTGTAGGTAGTGGGTGCCGTTGAACTCGAGGTTGTTTAGGGTGAGAACTTTTTCTAGAAGTTCACAGATGTGATCAACACTTGGATAGAGGTTATCGCCTCTTTCTAGAGTGATTTTTTCTCTGACAGCTTTTAAACCCTCGTCATTGGGGATGTTTGTATACAGGGCCCCGACGTCTAGTGTGCCCATGAAACTACCTGGTTTCAAGAGGGGCAGGTCTCGTATCTTGGTCACAAAATCATTTGTGTCCTTGATGTAAGACTTCACTGTATGCACAAGAGGTTTGAGGAAGGTATCTACTAGACTAGATATTTTCTCAGTGGCACACCCGTTGGCAGACACTACAGGTCTGCCTGGGGGTGGTATCACTCCTTTGTGTATTTTGGGAAGAAAATACACTGGGGGGGCTCTCGGATTTTTCGTTTTCAGAGATCCCCCCAGTTTGGCTGTGATAATGCCATCATTGATGTATCTATCAATGATGGCGTTTACCTCAATGTCAAAGTCTGGGGTGAGATCTTTTGGTATACATCTGTATACATTGATATCTCCCAGTTGTCTATTTGCCTCTTTAATGTAGTCTAGAGTGTCCATGATAACCGTCGCGCCCCCTTTATCAGCGGGTTTAATGGTTATGGAGTTATCCTTGGATAACTCCCTCAGGGCAGCTTTCTCAAATTTACTGACATTAGGTTTGGCTTTCTTCTTTTGAAGGTTCCTCTGAGTTAAACTGACTTCGTTTATGGTGATAAAACCTTCCAGGCTTTTACTACCTTGTGGGGGATTCCATGTGGAGGGTCCCTTGAGCTTTCTAGACAACTCAGGATTTGAGTATGGCCGGGGGGCGGTACTCTTGTCCTGTGTGGTAATGTCAGTACCGTTTTCGGATGAGGTAGTAATACTTTCTCCATTGTTGGTACTGACATTGCTACTAGATGGAGTGGTGGTGCTTGGGGGTGTGGGCTGTTCATCAGCTGTGCCCTCCACATCACCAGTCCATATGGGTTGGCTACTTGTCACTAAAGTAGTTTCCCCATTTGTCTCTACAGTGGTGTCACCTTCTGGTGGCTCCCACCATGGTTTGGTGTTTGTACTAACACCTGGCTCTTCACTGAAGAATTGTTTAATTCTGAGGTTTCGATGGAATTTATCTAATTCTGCTCGAACGTCTCCTTCATTAAGAGTGTTTTGTGTAGGACAAAACTTCAGACCTTTTTCTAATAGAGAGATTTCAGCCTTAGAAAGCTTTCTAGAAGAAAGATTTACGACATTGGTATTAGCACTAAGTTTGTATGGTATGCTAACATCAGAGAGAACAACAGAGCATGGTTTACTATTTTTATTCACAATAGGTTCACCGGTAGCATCTTCAGATACATTCACTCTTTGGGATTTCCCTTGCTCTTCTTCCCCCTGTAGGGGTGGGGCTTTTTGTTGGTGGTTTTCTTTGGCGCCGTCGGGCCGCCCGAAGCCGACCCTCCTCTGGTTCTGGGGTCCAGAGGAGGGGTAGGTTTCTTTGTTTCCACCACTTGGTTTTTCTGTTCCCCCGATTTCTGGCCGTTCTGCGGGGGGGCAGGAAAACCCTGGGCATTGGTTGCAGCTTTTGGTTTGGCCTTGACCTGTTTCTTTGCTGCCATAGCAGGGTTAGCAAGGTCATTGGTGCTTGGGGTCACCAAACCATCTAGCTTAGAGCCCAGGTCCTCCGTAAAGGACTTGACCTCTTTTGCCCATTTGGACCGTATGTACCCGTTTACAGTATCTAGAATATAACTAGCATTGGTTGAGTTATTCTCGGTTTTTACACGCTCAGTTACAGTCTTAAGATGTGCATCAGCTACATTGAACTTGGCTTTTTCTGAACGATAAAGATAAGCAATGTTGGCGCGCATCACTTTCTGGGCAGCCTCGAATCTAATCTCGGCGTATTCCTTCACCAGTGACTCATCGGAGCCGTAGGTCGGGGTGTCCAGTAGTCCGGCAGCCCAAGGGAGGACCTTGTCCTCGGCGAGGATCTGTTCCAACCAGTGGGCCCTGACTCGATCCCGGTTTCCATCGTGTCCACTGTTGCGAGCATCTCGCCAGGGGGCACCGCGTGGGAGGATGGAGTCCACTACCTGAAAGGTGATGGGGGTATCATTATTCAGTTTGAGTTGTTCTAAGATGTGTTCTTTATCTTTAGACAGATCAAACTTGCGTTTGGGGGCCTTGGTGCTATTTGAACCAGTATGACCTTGGCCCTGGTGGGGGTCAAGGTCGTGTGTGCTGGTATCAATAGCAGTTTCCGCCCCCATTTCAAGTTCTACTAAATCCTGTAGGATTGTAGTATCTGATTGAGTGAGGGGAGTTTCATCAATGGTATTATCAGAAACCAGGGAGTTGTTTCCTGTACTGGAAACCTGTGCGGCTTTTTGAAAAGATTCAAAGATAGACAGCTGTCTGGTTTTGTTTGTATCTTTATCTTTGCCTCTAGTGCCTCTGCGTTTGAAACGCGTATGGCGCTGGGGTCTGGGGGTGTTGGGGGTAGTCAGCTGACTGCCCTTAGCACTCTCAGGGTTGGTGTGTGGAGTGTGGTTGGGAGTCAGCTGACTCACTTCCACATTCTCACACTGTGTGTTCTCTTTTACTGTCCTAGAACTACTGTGGTGTTCCACCTCAATGCAGTTTTGGACAGTATTGGAGAGGTCCTGTACCTTGTCGGTGACTGGCCCCTGCTGGGCGCCAGTCTGTGACTCAGTATAGGTGTCAGTGTTGTGTACAGCGGTATGTGGTGAAGTGGCCGGCCTCCTGCTGGCAGGCCGGTCACTCACCCCATTCCCAAGTAAACAACTCCAAGATTGGGGAATCAAGGACTGACGTTTGTAATTTAAAGTAGCGGTGGTTATACTTACTTCATCTGTCAGAGTATCGGTGTTTATGAAGATGCGTCCTCCTCGGCGTGCCGCGAAGGGGTTGGTGTGCACCTTCTCTCCACTACTACCACTACTACCACTAGGCCCCTGGCCGGTGTCCCCTTTGGCGGGGACACCGAAATTGAAGGTGAATTTAGGGGTCTGAATTACAGAAGTTGGGGGGAGAGGAGCATCCCCCAATACCACAGGATTATCGTCCCTGCTGGGCACGATAAGATTGTCAGCGAGCTCCTTGAGAGCCCGCAGACGTTCCTGGGTGTCAGCGTCAGGCATGAGAATGCCGGTCGTATGTGGGGCATCGCCGTCCATGTCAGGATTTAATGGCTTACCGTCACTCCCGGGTCTCCTGCGCTCAGAACTAGGTGAAAGGTCTCCAAGGTGGCTACCCTTATCCATGAGGGAAAGTCCAAATAGTGCAACTTTCCTGAGTTCTAATGGACAACAAGTTCGTGTAAGAAAATGTTAGATCGACGTAGTCCGCTCACTACCACAGACCAATTAGACCAAGGAGCGCGCACAGGTAGATGTACCTGTACTGCCCTCCCCTGATTGGTTAGAAATGTTATGAATCCCCGTCCTGTGATTGGTTGGGTCTCCTACAGATCTGTTTTCCCGCCTGATAGTTTCTAGATCCCCTCTCCTTATAAGGGTTTGGGGTGTCTAGAAACTGGATGTGGTGCCTCTCACATGATTGGCTACATCCTCTCAGGTGACCATCGGTTTCTAATCCCCAGCAGTGGGGATTAGAAGCCTGGTTACACAGGTCCCCACTAGGTGGGGGTGTGTACCATGGTCTTTAGATTGGTTCCTGGTTTCTCCACAAGGTGGAGATAGTGCTCCAGTACCTAGGTATAGGTTGTATGCCAGTGTGTGTACACTGGTGTATACTGCCTAGACTATATAGTATGTATAGAAACTAGCCTCCCCTCTAGGGTGGACATGCTATATAAGTCTTACCTAATGGGGTGTGGTGTTTATAATTGACTGTCATAGTCTATAAACACCTGCCCCTAGAGTATCAGTATGTGTAGAAAATTAAAACCTTCTCTATGCGGAGAGGGTCATACAGTCTACTCTAGCCCATGTTCTTTAGATAACAATTCAAGAATATGGGAATGGGGTTTAGATGGGAAAATGGTCTAAGAAAGTTCCTGATTTATCAATCATGATTAAAAAGGTCAGTCTGGGTTTCAGCCCTCCAGGGGCCTCATCAGGTGAAACCTGCGGTCCTATTAGCTAATAATAGCTGTGGTACCTCCAGTATCTACCAGAGGGTTTGTCAGGGGTGGCATACGCTGCCCTGGTCTGTGATGAGGAAGTAGTGGATTGAGCAGACTAGCTAGGCACAGTATTTTTGGGAAAACTTTACCTCCCGGGATTGGTTACCCGGAAATCATTAAAAAAAAATTAAAAAATTTTTTTTTAATGATTTCCGGGTAACCAATCCCGGGAGGTAAAGTTTTCCCAAAAATACTACCCCGTCTTTGGTTATGTCTTGGGGGTCTAGATGGGGGGTCCTCATGTCGCCTGTCGATTTTAAGAAATTCTCATGTCATTTGTCAGTATCTTTGTATAACTCCTGTCATTTGTCATTAGGCTCCATGTCACCTGTCGATTTTAAGAAAAGGTCATGTCCCTTGTCAATATCTTTTAATTTCTCCTGTCATTTGTCACTAAGCCCCATGTCGCCTCGCCCTGTCGATTTTAGGGGTCCACCCTCATTGTCTTTGCCTGGTTGTAGATATGAGGGTAATAATGCCCCGGGGGAATGTCATTTAATGCCATAAACCAATGCCCCCAGAAAGGGTGATTTTGTCTTAATAAAGTTGTGTTTACTTTGGTTTTAGCAGAATCCTCATGAAATTGTCTGTAATGGTTATGCCACTCAAAAAAAAAAGAAGTGGTTCCTCATCACCAAGGTCTGAGAAATCTGACGAGGGAGGCTTTTTTTTTCTTTTTTTTTTTTACTCGCAGGCCAAAATGTATAGGTTTATTTACAGGTTTCTTTGGCCAAAATTCACATTTAATTGGTTAAGAATTAATTGATATTTAAAAGTGTGGAAAATGTAAGTTATTTCTATACCACTGCATTGCTGGCATTAATAGCTTTAATTTGATACCAAATATGACCAATTTCGTCCATTTTGATGAGTTTTTTCATCAAAATTTGGCAAAAAAAAGAAGAAGATTTTTATGATGCGCGCGGTGATGAGAAACCATTTTCATTTTTTGAGTGGCCTTATGTTTGCGAACATCTCATAACAGATCCGTGTGTTGAAGTACTCACAGATCAGAAGTACACTAAGTTCTGCTTCCCAGAGACAGCTCCCCCCCCCCCCCCGCCAAAGAATTTTTTTTTAAATCAGTGACAAGCAATGTATAAGCTGAATGAAACACCCCTTTTCTTTGCAGTGGTCATGACTATAGTAGCCTTACGAGTTGACAGGGGAATTCCAGGTTCGGTCCGTATGGGCCCTGTGGACCTGCTGACCAGCCTTCGGCTGTGTTGGTTTTAAAACTATATCATCATCATATCAGGGGAATTGACACGTAGAAAATAACATTCTCTATTTCATATTGGGCCAAAAAAAATAAAAGGGGTGTTTCAGGCCACCCGACCCTAGTTTCAAAAAAGGGCCGACCCTAGCATTTTTTTTCCAATTTTGGAGAATTCTTTTTTTTTTTTGCAAAATATTCATATTTTTTCGGAAATTTTAGCAAATTTTTGGTCAGGAAGAACAGATCACATACCCAATTGAATGTCCAGCCTCAGGAAATTGCTTTTTAACAAGAATGTCCAATAATTTCATGATATTCCTAGTTATAGTAAAAATTGGTGAGTCGTCTTGATGACCCGCGAGTCGATGTGGCAGTTCGCGACTCATTCCAGGTACGTCCAACATTTAAAAAAAAAAAATAAAAAAAAAAAAATCCGACCTACCTACCCTACATTTTTGGACCATGTTGCCTGAAACACACCTTTTTCTTTTTTTTGGCCTTGGCTATAATATTTATTTATACCATCATATGCATACAGTGCTCCACATAGGCCTTTCATCACATACATTTATCAATACTTAAATGGCATATAGAAATATATGTATTACTTGATTCGATCTGATTGGAAATGACGAAGGATAATATACATTGTGAAAAAATAGTACAATCAATGCATGATTTAAAAAAAGCACATAATGGACATTTTTGTTTTAATAATCCAATTTTGATTGTACATATAAAACACGAAGAAGGGAGTTGTCAGTGAGGCTGGTGGGTTTTGGAGGGGGGGGGGTAAAAACGTTGATGGTGGGGGAATCAACCGATTTCGCCCCTTTTCAGTAATCAAAGCCAACACATTACTATAGTTTATATGGGGGCAGGGGGTAAGAAAAATGTCGAAATTATTTTTGCATGCTCCTGCACAAATCTGCCACCCCTGGTTGTAAATGCTGACCACTCACTCATGGATGTTTCTTTGTGCTATGTCAGCACCCTGCCCACCATCAAGTAAGGCAGAGTCATTTAATGCCAGCTGAGGGAGGGGGGGGTGGTAGATATAGGGGGGGGGGCATAGTGAGAAATAGTCCCTCAGTGGGGGGGGGGTGCAAATTGGAAAAACCTTCATGCTGGGGAGAGGTCAAAATTTAAATTGCTGTTTTGGGAAAATCCACAAGACCCTCCACCTAGTAATAAACGGCTCAGCCCTTACTTGTTTTAAATTAGTCTGATAATGGAAAATACAGGATTTCCATTACGAATTTGAACAGGCTGGGCTTGCGCGACAGTCTAGGTAAATTGAAGTTTTTCCCATATTTAGGTCTATAGATTATGGAAAAACTCAATGCTCTCAATGAATGCAGCACTGGCAAGTTACTGTCAGGGATGCATTCATGATACAATAGGGCATAGCTCATTAAAGCCAGGATGACCTGGTGCTACAGAAGGTCCTTGGATGTTTACTTGTTGTGAGAGTGTGTTCATGTGAATGTTAATGTCAGTGACCCTTGTATGGCAGACTGGACAGCAAGAGAAAAGAGTACAGAATGCCTTTCTGAATGGCTTACTCCGCCACGCGTAGATGGCTGGGTTGATCCAAAAGTTGATATCCACAATGATAATAGCCATGCATTGGAACTCATATTTCCAAACCAATGAAGAATACTGAATCACGGAGGCAGAAATGGATCCTGGGATGTATAGTGTTAAGAAAACACCAACAACGAGAGCCATCATTTTGGTGATGCGGAGTTCTGTCTGGCGTCTCTCTATCTGCTGAACGGTTTGTGGCATATTTAAAACAGCCTGATGACTGCTTGAAACTGCAATACAGGCAATAGAGCCATAGAAGGATGCCACTGTGAGAAGCGTGAATAGAAAATAGCTAATATTCACATACATAAATGATTTATGAAACAGGAATTGAGGTTTGCATTCACCAAACTCATTGCCATTTATTGCGCTGTCCACTGCAAATGCCACATGCATGACTGATATGACGATCCAACCGCCGATCACCAGCATGCCAACCTTTCTCAGAGACCATTTCTCACTGCGGTTCAGCCGGGCAAGAAGGCAGTTCCTTCTCTCCATTGCCAACAGCGTAAAGGTCATCAACTGTGCCGTGATTGTGATGCCTTGTGTAATGTAACTGCTGATACATAATGCCTTACTCATGGACTGCAGGGGTAGGAAGATGAGGACAAACAGACCATGGAGGCAGTCACTGAGCGCCAGGCTGGATATCAGGAGACCAGATGGGTTGTGGAGGTATCTGTACTTCAGGACACAGACTAGTGTCAGTAGGTTGGCAAACACAGCTGCAAATGACTGGATCATTCTAAGGCAAACATAGAAAGTGTCAAATGCTTCCCGTATCATGGTTCTTTAGGTGGTTTTCTATTTAAGAAAGTAAGAAAACTTAAGATAGCCCGTGAAAGGGAAAACTTGAAAACAAAGTCTGCAGTCTGTTTGCAGACAACTTCCACAAGCCTATAGTATGTTTGTAGACAGCCTTAACAGACTGAGTAAACTGTAGACAGACCAAGTTAACTATATAGGCTGTTGGGCTCCTCTATTTAAGTGATTTATAAGTATCTCGTTTTTAACATGTCCTCGTTTTTCAATATAGTCCTACAGCAAATGGTATCAGCGTAGTAGACAACCAACATGAAGGCACCTGTGCTTCTCTGTGCCCGGGTGTCCTGTGGCTATGTGTGCTGTGTGAGCTGCTCATGGTCGACTTAAAGAACTGCGCACATCTCACTCGAGCGGCAGCTCATCCTAATGCTCGCATGTGATTGGTTAATACGGCTACAGGAGTATACAGCTGAGCAGAGAGTCAGAACAGTGTTTAACACAGGTGTACTTTAAACCTTTAAAGGCAGCATATTGCTGTAATCAATATGTCTGACTCTGACCTCCAATATATCTTCTGCTGCCCATGTACACTAAAACAATAGTATATACTGTAACACTACAGTAGATTTTACTGCCCATGTGTACTAAAACCAGTATATACTGTAAAACTGCAGTAGATTCTACTGCCCATGTGTACTAAAACCATAGTAAATACTGCAAGACTACAGTAGATTTTACTGCTCATGTGTACTAATAGCATAGTATATGTTGTAAAACTATAGTAGATTTTACTGCCAATGAACACTAAAACAATAGTATACTGTAAAACTACAGTAGATTTTACTGCCCATGTACACTAAAACAATAGTATATATTGTAAAACTACAGTAGATTTTACTGCCCATGTACACTAAAACAATAGTATATACTGTAAAACTACAGTAGATTTTACTGCCCATGTGTACTAATACCATAGTATATATTGTAAAACTACAGTAGATTTTACTGCCAATGAACACTAAAACAATAGTATATATTGTAAAACTACAGTAGATTTTACTGCCCATGTGTACTAATACCAAAGTATATACTGTAAAACTACAGTAGATTTTACTGCCCATGTGTACTAATACCAAAGTATATACTGTAAAACTACAGTAGATTCTACTGCCCATGTGTACTAATACCAAAGTATATACTGTAAAACTACAGTAGATTTTACTGCCGTTGTGTACTAATACCATAGTATATACTGCAAGACTACAGTAGATTTTACTGCCCATGTGTACTAATACCATAGTATATACTGCAAGACTACAGTAGATTTTACTGCCCATGTGTACTAATACCATAGTATATACTGTAAAACTGCAGTAGATTTTACTGCCCATGTGTACTAATACCATAGTATATACTGTAAAACTATAGTAGATTTTACTGCCAATGAACACTAAAACAATAGTATATATTGTAAACCTACAGTAGATTTTGCTGCCCATGTTCACTAAAACAATAGTATATACTGTACCAGCCCCTTCGGGGACTGGGATTATGGGGACGGGGAATAGCCTAGTCAATTTTACGTGCCAGTCTCTTTTTGAGGGAGACCGGGTCTTGGTCAGCCTTTGGATAGGATGACAATTTGTCTCCAGAGACGAGAGACGGCATTGTCAGCATATCAAGCGATGACCAGGGTCTCTGATCGCCCCCCCCCTCCCTCTCAAAATATTAAATACAATGGAATTGAGAAGAAAATCGAGTTAACTTGGGAAAAAGTACATATTTTTGGATAGCCTCTTTTGCTTTATCTGTTCCCGGCGAGCACGCAGGCCTAATCCAATGGGGTGATTCGCTGGTCCCAACTAATGCCGTTTTATATATAGTGGAAAAACTACAGTAGATTTTACTGCCCATGTGTACTAAAACAATAGTATATACTGTAAAACTACAGTAGATTTTACTGCCCATGTGTACTAATACCATAGTATATGGCTGTGTCTCACGACCTTGGGCCAAGGTTTTTGTCTCTGACCGGGTGCCAGCTCTGACCGGGTGCCAGCTCTGACCGGCCTGAATAAAATCGGGTTATTTAGGGCAGATGGAGATAGAATTTGGCTGTAAAGGTTAATGGATGTTATAACTCTATAAACTAGTCATTAGTTGTCCATTTTTATCATCATCTGCCCTAAATAACCCCTTTTTATTCAGGCCGGTCAGAGCTGGCACCCGGTCAGAGCTGGCACCCGGTCAGAGCTGGCACCCAGTCAGAGACAAAAACATTGGCCCAAGGTCGTGAGACTCAGCCATATACTGTAAAACTGCAGTAGATTCTACTGCCCATGTGTACTAATACCATAGTATATACTGTAAAACTACAGTAGATTTTACTGCCGTTGTGTACTAATACCATAGTATATACTGTAAAACTACAGTAGATTTTACTGCCCATATGTACTAATACCATAGTATATACTGTAAAACTACAGTAGATTCCACCGCTCAGCTACATTTACCTCTAACAGTGTATTCACCAGGCCTGCATTAATGCATCGTGCCAACCCTTCAGGAGTATATCAAACCCATAGGGCCAGTAAGATATATAAAAGCATCATTGGCGAGTTACTCACCATGCCGGGCTTCATTCATCTCTAAAGCTGCCAAAGGACAAGTCACATTGGGGCCCTTGATGGGGGGGTCCCCATGTCGCATGTCGGATTTAAGAAATGACCATCTCGCATGTCTATGTCGCTTAAAATGCTCATGTCCCATGTCAATTTAAGAAATGTCCATGTCCCCTGTCACTAAGCCTCATGTCGCATGTCACTAGGCCTCATGTCGCATGTCGATTTTAAGAAATGCCCATGTCGCCATATCGAATTTAGGGGTCTAGAGTCATCACATTAAAGCACCATGCAGCCCGTTAATGTTAACTGTGTAGGAGCAGTTTCTGTGCACAGGTCAAAGTTATATATATATATATATATATATATATATATATATATATATATATATATATATATATATATACGGATGAGGCAGTGCACCTTTGTCCAATCTAGATCCGCTCAGCGGTAGCTGTCTTAGCTTCAGGATTAATTCATGCTGGTACTTGGTATCACTTTCTTGTATGGGCTCATTGTCCCAGGAGTCTTTCATTGTCAGAAATGACCTCCTTTGTTGTCAATAAAAGATTATTATTATTATATATTAACAGCAGTGGTCGGTGGGCTTCAGTGCCACTGAACAAAGCATCTGTGGGAGGGGGCCAGGTTCATTGCATCCCGACCCACAATGGCCAGTTAAGGACTTCCTGTGCTCTATGGTATATACAGGTGTGCTCCTCTTGTAGATAGACCACGCGTTTAACCCTTTGAGGACCTCGTGTCATTAGAGTGGCTGCAGATGGGTCAAAAGCGACCTGGCGACCTGGACGGTTTTGGAGGCGACTTTCGACCTAACGCAATAATAAAAGCGACCTGGCGACTTTTGGACAATATTGACAATAGGTTAAAGGGTCCAAAAAAGCTACCTTTCGACCTGTACCCCTTAATTTCGGGGACTTTCCAACCTCAGAGGGGGACCCATCTGCACCCCCATTAAAAGATGATGTTTGTTGTCATGCTGTATCAATCCAGCCTCGGCAGGTAACTGACCAGTGCTGCATTGGTGCATCATTTCGACCCTTCTGGAGTATCTCAACCCTGTTGGCAAGATGATTCAATCCAGCACTGGTGAGTTGGCTGCATTCAGACATTAACTTAAAGGATTAAAGATAGAATTTCACCTTGAACGAACTAAACTGCGTCCCTTCAGTGCATGCTAGAACTACGTAACTTGCCCTACCCTGACTACCCACTGATCTTTTTCTAATCAACATTAATTAGATAATGGAAGGTGGGCTCTGGGATGACTGGAAATAAACAAAATTTGATTTTCAATAAGACAATATTTACCTTTTACAAAATCACCACTCGACTAAGCTAGAGTGGTCTCTGTTCAGATGCCCGGGAGTGTTTTTATAACAAAGGGGGGCGGGGGGAGGAAACCAAACAGATTTTGACCCCTTCAGAGGGGGTACCAAAAAATGTCCCATTTTTGTGAAAATGCTCGCTTTTTACTATCGCTTAAAAAGGTCGACTATGATAATTTTAACCTAGTCCCCTCTAACAAAAACTTATGGAAAACTCCACCACCCCCATCCTGTTGTTTAGACCCTTTAAGGACGGCATGACAACGCTACGGAGTTAAGACACTCCTGAAGAGTCGGCATGATGCACCAATGTAGCACCGGCGAGTTACTCGCCGAGGCTTCATTGGTGCATTATGACAACAAATGTAATCTTTTAACGACATCCGTCCTGAAAGGGTTGTATGGTCTCTCCATAAGCTAAGACAGGTGTGAGGGCCGCAGTAGGATGTACACCTGGGGTACCAGCTGTGTGTCTGATGAGTCACCAGGTACTCACAGCATGCTGCCAGCAACTTAACCCTTTAAGGACGCATGTCCCTGAAAGATGACATTTGTCGTCATGATGCTCCAATGCAGCACCGGCGAGTAACTCGCCGGTGCTGCATTGGAGCATCATGCCGACCCTTCGGGAGTGTCTCAACCCCGTAGGATCGGCATGATGCTTGAATGTAGCACTGGCGAGTTACTCGCCAGGGCTGCATTCATGTATCATGATGACCAAGGGCATGATGCATTAAGGTATCATGCCGTCCTTAAAGGGTTGACAAAGGTGGTGGAAGCCCCCTGCAGGTTTTGTGAGGCTTCATGCTTGTATTCCAAAGTGAACTTGACACCATATGCATGTATGTGTTTTGAATGGGCAAGTCCGCCAGTCTGAGTCTGCCAAGTGCAAAGTGAACTTGACACCCTACAGTTTTACCTGTGACAAATTGTTTTTTTACAGTTGAGATTTACAGTATTGTACATATAGCTGTTACTGTTTTTTCGGTATGAGACAGTATGAAAATACAATCCCGTTTATTTATACTAAATAGGAAAAGACAGTTGCTGCTGCAGGGTAGTGACAGAAAGCTAGTTGATGTGTTAGCAGTCAGCAGTAAAGTTGCTTACAATACGCTCATGTGTAGGCAAGGTACCCTCCTCACAGGCTCAGTGGATGAAGATCTATGAAGATTCACCCCAGTTATTTGGACAGAATTGTATATGACTGCGTACAAGGCATGACGTGAAACTAAACTGCAATCACTTAAATATAAAATTTACCATAGAATTGTGCCTTGTAATAAGTATTTGCATCAAAGAAGGGTTGTTGATTTTCCGTTCTGTAATTATTGTGATGAGTTAGACAGTATTGAGCATTTCTTTTTGTGTTGTCCAAATGTAGGTAGGTTCTGGACTTCTGTTAGTAACTGGTTATTTGGAGTAGTTGGCATAGATTTGAAGATGGAAAGTAAAGCCGGTCGCTTATTTAACAACCCAAATAACGGGAGACTGTATTGAGAATTATATTCTTCTTAGCATCAAGTTTTATATATACAGACAGAGACTTTTTCATAATAATAACCTTGATTTGTTTGAATGGGAATATGAGCTGAAATGTAAACTACTTAGAGAGAGAAACATTTCAAAGAAAGAGGGAAAGTTGAAACGGTTTGCTGATTTGCAGATACTATTGGGCAGCATGCAGTACTCTTCTGATCAGTCTGATCAGCCATGTCTTGTCAAATGTTTCATGCACTATTTTACCAAAGCTCTTGTGAACCCTTATTTTGTCATGTCTTGTCTGTCTGTTTTGTCTGATGTCTT
The DNA here is from genome assembly GCA_947462335.1 of Harmothoe impar. Taxonomy (NCBI): domain Eukaryota; kingdom Metazoa; phylum Annelida; class Polychaeta; order Phyllodocida; family Polynoidae; genus Harmothoe; species Harmothoe impar. Next base: position 83,502,500 of record OX381707.1, on the reverse strand, counting down.
TGTAAAACATGGAAAGCAAAATGTAGTAACGCTTGATTGAACATTGTATTTTAAATGTTTTTAATGGAAATAAAGTGAGCGTTGCTCTTAAGAAAATAAAAATACGACAAGAACTCATACAGCTCGAATATAACCCTATACAGTGTTTTAAATAAAGCAACATAATTTAACCTTGCATATCTGTATAGATAAATGACACCAGACTCACTGGAGTATGCCGTGTACATTCTGTACTACAGTGGTTACAGAGGCAGCTGGGCAGTCTGCATATCGATAACATACATGTCAACTGACTTTTTGTGACTTCTCATGTAGTAATAATGAAATGGAGGTGCTGTAGTCAAAAATGCAAATGGAATTAATTTAATTATCAACCTTCTCTGTAATTCGATTGAAACAAATATAACTGTATGTACTTTTGTATTTTTTGTGATTGAAGAATAAAAACTTTGCAAATTGAAATGACTTGATTGATGTATGTTGAGACTCAATCATATTGTGTAATGTATTAGTGACACACCAGGGGGCGCCATTGTTTCAGCCTCCAGTGTGCCGGTAGCCTGCCTGGTCAGCCATTGATCAGAACCTGGCCAGGCAGGCTGCAGGGGTCAATATTATTTTGACCCCTGCAGCCTCAAGTCTCTATATGGCCACTTCCACAGGACAATAATTGTTATGTAGACAAACTGGTTTCAATGGATGGAGTTACCAGTGCACAACTCATGCTGTGGTTGTTGCATATGAACCAGGGCCATGCCACTGACTGGTAATAGATGTACTAATCACTAATGAATGACTACCGTAAATTCCTGTGTGTAACCTGTGGGTTATACTAGACACAAACCTCTAGTGCAGGTTATACAATATTCTCAGGTCTAGGGGCGGGTAATACAAGGGACTTTGAAAGTAAAGTACAGTACTAAAATCACAATTTTCAAGCCCTAAATAGAGGTTATAGGATTCTCTCAAAGTCGGGGTGTGGGTTATATGTGAGATGTGGGTGTACACAGGATTTTATGGTAGCCTCATAAGTTCAGGTTACCTGGGCAATGCTAACTTTTAGCTAAGGGTTAGCAGCAAAACTTACTAACTTACTAACTTTGGACTAACATTTGAGATTCATTATTTTCAGTGTTCTCCATGCGGAAAGGGTCATTTGACCTAACTTACCTTGTACCAAGGACTAAAATAAAAAAACATTTACGACTTGTCAGCCCAATTGAAAAATGTTGATTCATAGTCAACAAGAAGGCATATTGTTACGCAGGCAACAACTGCAATTCTTGCATTCAAAGGAGCATAATGTCACATATATGGAGATGTTGGTATCAAGATCTCCATGTTCACTTTGATGTTCCACAGGTTTAACTATTTTCTCATTGTATTTGTGCATCTATATTACATGTCTAATTGCTTTTTTTTTTTTTTTTTTTTCTTGTGTATATTAAACATGTATATTTTTTTCTTGTGTATAACTGTGTTTTCATGATACTAAGTACTATGGACCTTTTGTACCTCAATTGAGTCCCACTGGGACCCATTCAAGACACCAAATAAGCAGGGGTGGGGGAGGGCTATCAGGGGAAAGAAAATATTACTTCAAATATGGTAGTGTAGTGGTTCTAGTCTTTAAACAAGACAAAAACAACAGTTTTCAGGTGCAAAGTAAAAGGTGTAGTTTATTCAAGATAACCTACAATTGACAATAGGCCTTAGTCTCAACCTGAAGGGAGAATGATCAGCAGGTGGTATTATACAGTATCAGTAGGGTAATGCCTAGAGTCAACCGGGCCTGCACTGACTGGCGACTAGACGAGGAACCGGGCCTTATGTACCCATTTTGGTGATGAAATGTACATAATCATGGGGTAGGGATTCCCACTGAAGGTGTGGTGTACAGTAACTGGGAGACAACAGTCACCCCCTCCAGGATACTGCACACACTAACATCAGAACCTGAATGAATTTCTCAGGCACCTGGATGTAAATATATAAACCCTTGTAACAATGTTTGATACAGTATTAAATAGTATCACAGTAGTTCCTATCTAAATTCAATATTAGAAACCTGTAATTAAAGCTCTTATGTCATTGGTTTTTCATCAGTTTTTTTTTCAGAAGAGTGGCTCAGCGAGTGAGAGAGCTATCCCATATTTGCATACTTCATGGAGTCCCCTTAGGCCTACTCTAAAATTTCACCCAACCCCATAGCCTCCCCACCTAGCTCCACTAAAGAGTTGCTGCTACACTGACATTTCTGTGGTAGTGCAGGAACAGCAAAGACTCTGCTGTCATGTTAAAATGCATGCCTTGAATTGATCACAATACTCACAGAACTCACAGAACTCATCACTTCTAAATAATTTAATCAACAAACTATTAAAAGAAGCACCGGCGCTTGTCATGGCGATCAGAGTTGCATGGTCACCCATGGTTACTGACCATGTGCTTCGGTCATGTTGTAATGTCAGCCTCACACACACAATGGGCCCAAGTAGACTCGTTCCAGTCCCACACTCTTGTTTAGCCTAAGTGAGAGTGAAGCAGGCTGGGAGGAGGGCGCAGGGAGCAGGGACCAGTCTAAAGCCCGAGTAACGGCAAACCACTGCGTGACCGCAGTGTGACAAAGTGTGACGTCACAACTCTGTCATTCTGTTTTAATCAATTAACCTGTCGTTATGCTAGGCAGATAATCAATTAGAATAGACGTTGCTAGGCAACCAGCTGTATTAGCAACAAACCAATAGAACCATTAAATTCCTTGGGTCCATTTTAGGGGGGGGTAGGTATGATTATCATCAACCTCAGGATCATGGAAATGTGTTTTGCTAGGCAGATAAACACTTAGAATAGCTGTTGCTAGGTAACCAGCTGTATTAGCAACAAACCAATAGAACCATTGGATTCATTGGGTCCGATTCAGGGGGGATAAGTAGTGTTAAAACTACATGCATGTAGCCTATCATGTCTCAGTGAGGGTAATCCCGCAGAAAACTGAGAGTCATATACGATTCTGGTCAGAAGTGAATACTGCAGGAGCACTGAATGGTCCGTAAATAATTTGGAAATGATGCCAATATTATGAAAACCTACACACATGCTGCTGAATGTCTGCCAATTTCAATCAAATAATAGGAAAGGGATTCTCAGTGAGTTTCCTTTTTTTTTCAAAGGCTTGATTGGGAATCAGTGAAAATGCAATTTATTCAGTGCAAATTCAGGCGAAATTCAGGTGGTTTTACGCTACAGACCAGTGTTCAGATTTTCCGTGGTCAGTAGCTAATTTTGGTTGGAAATGTTTTGAAGAAAGAATGTATCTTTTAGGCCAAGGGTGATTTTCAGAAGTTGTAAATGTCCTGGTTGCAGTTATCGGGTTTTCCGCTATATTAAAGTATATAGTAGAAGCATTTCCTTCTCTGAGACCATCAAAGGTTGTTTAATTTTACCGTTGTCACATATGCATGAATTTGTGTTGTGACTCCTTAAAACAAAATGGTGGCACCCCTTAAAACAAAATGGTGGCTCCCATACTGACTTCTGGCCAAAGTGCAAACATCATGTGATTCAAGCTAGTGGTGCTTGGCAGCACCACTACATGGCTACGCCACCCTTTCAGCTTAAATTTTAATTGGAAGTTACCCCAAGGAAAAAGTGAGCCCTTCCTCACAAAAACTTGTGGTCCCTTCTCAAGTCAAACTATACTACTATGGTCCCTGTTCACGGCAAACTATGGCTCCTTTTCACGGCAAACTATGACTCCTTTTCACGGCAAACTATGGCTCCTTTTCATGGCAAACTATGGCCCCTTTTCACGTCAAACTATGGCCCCTTTTCAGGTCAAACTATGGTTCCTTTTGACGGCAAACTATGGCCCCTTTTCACGTCAAACTATGGCTCCTTTTCACGTCAAACTATGGCCCCTTTTCACGTCAAACTATGGCTCCTTTTCACGTCAAACTATGGCTCCTTTTCACGGCAACTATGGCTACAGAATCAGGCTCTGCCAAGGAAGTGAGATCATTGCTAGGTGACTTGGTAACGTCCCTAGGTAATGTAGCGACGTTGCTTGGTGACATAGCGACGTTGCTTCCCGAACTACAGTATTTCCGCGCATTTTAATTGCTTTATCGCCCATCCGCTCGTGAACGTTAATGCAAAGTCAATGCAAATAGAGCTCTGTTCCCACACTGATTACACCCTGAACTCGGGGGGCACTTTGGGGCACTTTAGTGGATCGGAATTCATAAAGTAATTATCTCCTTGTCAATGATGAATTTTATAGTGCTCTTCAGGTTATGGTGGAAGGCCTCCTTTGATTTAGCTAATTATCTTAATTTTACTGCTGCCATCTTGCTGAAATGTCAACTGATATTCTCACGGATTTCAAATTGTTCTGGGATTGGCATGCTTAACAAATAAATTAAACAACAGTAGTAAAGTGTCATTGTCATGAATGTTATTTGTGATAAACGATTTCCTCCTTCTGCCCATATAAATGTCTGCGTATTTATTGACCCCCGTACGATGCTAAAACCTCGTGCGGGATCGTTGATAGCTGTAGTTTGGGACGCCACCACTACACGCTGATCGAGACCGTCTTTTCTCCTCTTGTAGAATATGAATGTACACATGATGTCAGTCATTTTGTCCCCTCTCAAATCTTTCACAGCATTGTGCTAAAAGTTTACATTAATGGACACCCCATACTAATTTATTTCCGTTCTCGCTGCAAATCTCCCATGAATTCTGACCACTGTATAAAGTGGGCTTTGTGAGCTTCATGCTCTAGGCCTCACCTAGTTACATCATGAATTCACAAACTATAGGCATACTGCTTCCTCTCCAACTCAAACAGTTCTTCCTCATCAGTTACCCCTTCAATTATCTTGAGATCCACTTCAGTTTTGGTCTGAATGAACCATTTTACAAAGGTCTCCCCCAATGCCTCTACCATGACTGTGTCCTCTTGGAGACAGTCTAGGGCCTCTTTTAGGGAGTTTGGCAGCTGCACAGCCTCTGACACATCATGGGGGGCAGGGCAGGGCAGCTTCTTGGTAACGCCATCTTACCCTGCAGCAATGGTGGCAGCCATGACCAGGTAGGGATTAGAAGGGCCGGTAGGCAGCCGGTTCTCCATGTACGTGCCCCCGCTGCTGTCATTCTTCACACGTACCATCATGACTCTGTCCTCGATGCCCCAGTTGGCTCGGTGAGGATCCAGCGGTGTATACGGGGCACGGTAACAGTTTGTTGTGATACAGCATAAAGCTTTCAGAGCCTTAGCATGGTGGATCATCCCAGCAATCCAATGCTTTGCAAACTCGGATATGTTATCGTCTGTGGACTCATCCCAGAAGGCGTTTGTATCATCCTCCTTCCGCCACACTGAGAAGTTGAAATGGGCCCCACTACATGGTTCTCCAAGGAATGGTACCATCATGAAGTTTGCACACCACCCCCTCTGAATTGCCATTTCCTTGATAGCTTGTTTCAGTATCAATACACCATCGACTGCCTCTATCCCAAACTTGGGTTGTGTCGTAATTTCAAACCCGCCTGGGAATTCCTCTAAATGCATCGTCTGAACAGAAACCCCGGCTGTCTTCATGTACGAGGCAATACCATAAAACCAGGGCTCGTATTCTGCTTGAGTTAGCATCAACATGTATTGGTCACGTGGGAAGACTGGTAGTTGAGTCTGTTGGTTTATGAGAATGAATTCCAGTTCACTCCCTGAGTAGAACTTGAGCCCCATGTTGTCCAGTTTGCTGAGCATCCTCCGTGCCATGTTCCTTGTACAGGCCTCCTGTGGAGTTGTGGGGTTCCAGTAAGTCTCTGCCATGATCTGTCCTACTCTGTAACTACAGAAACATCAGCTGTCAATATCAGCACTCACACTTAACCACATAGTAGACTAGAACAGTACTAGAAATGTGAATGGGACACAGTCAGTCATTATGCTGCTTTAATGTTATCAGGTTTTAATGTATTAGAATTTGTTTCATTTTTTAACAACAGGGGGGGGGGGGGGGGGTCAGTGGATTTTCGCGCAAGGGGGTCGAATTGTTTTTGGTCCCCCCCTCAGGCAAGTTGAAATTGAACGCGGCCGACCCCTTTGAGCTATAGTTACACACAGACTTTTTCGGTAAAAAGGGGTGCAATTTTTTTGTTCTCCCACTCAAGAGGGGTCCAAATTTTGTTAATAGATGACCCTTAGTTACTTACTTGTTGACCCAGGGTACAGCATGCAGGGTGCTGAGGTCGGGCACGGCCTGCACGTTACCAAACAGATGCTGCCGCACCTCCTCAGGGACCACCTTCCTGCTGGGGGAACGCGCTATTAAGGCTGTCAAAGGAAATAAATGAAATAATACGTATACGGCACTAGCACATCCTGGTACCTGAGGTAGTTGGGGGCTAAACTCCATCTCCTTATCAGGCTAATCCCCTCTCCTCACACCTTGAACAAAGGAGCTGATAAGAAATGCTCCCATGATGCACTGCTCTGGAGTCGGGGGCCTAACCACAATGCATTGCTCTGAGCCAAGATGGCGGCCCCCATAGCCTAATGCGCTAGTCCCGTATAAGCTGTACTCCTATTTGAGAGAATTTTGTATGCAAGAATTCATTGTTCAGCGATGTAAGGAGCATGTTTCAACTTATCTAGTCTCTCTATTCAATACTGGCTACAAGGTACTTTGCTTACAATGAGCCGATTTGTATGGTCCCAAGGCCCTCCGTATGAAGAGATTTTACTGGTGTGTAAGACGAGGCGTCTGTACGCTTGAGATTTTACTGGACAAACAAAATGTCCTCACTTTTAGGGAATATATGCAGGACCAACTTTCATAATGTAGCTAAGTATTAGGGTTTAGTAACTACAGCAATCTAAATTTGGCAGTGGTGAAAACTGCTCATACCCCTTGTCTTCTCAGTTTGAGTCAAGCCCTATAGATAAAGGAGTGCTCTTTCCTTTTAAAACAGTGGGGTGGTGGATTTTGCTTCGGAGCACATGAAAATTTTACTAGCACATGCTAGCTCTTTGAAGCATCACAACTTTCACCGAAAACAGGTTAAATTTTGTTGCCCCCCCCCCTCCACCAAGAGGGGTTGAAATCTTATACCCCTGGTCAAGCAGTAACAATTTTGTTACCCTCCCCCAATCCCACCGTCCCCCTGTCGTTGAAAAATTATCACTCCCTTGACTTGCCTGAGGAGCAGCCTATGCCAGACTTGAGGCACGTGGCAGCGACTTCTCCCGATACCAGAACTCCCCGCGGCACCCCGCTCATGTCGGCCGTCGTGAAGCGGACAAAGTCGTACTGACTCACAGCTGTCTGTACGTCTGTAAGCTGCTGCACAGAGGGAGACAGGAGTCCAGTCCAGGCAGCGGCCTCTGGGGTCTTTACTGCAGCCATCTTGTACCTTGTAAACCTATTATCAAAAACATAGCAGCGCTTTATTAGAGTAAACCTATTATCAAATACATTCATGGACACCCCCCCCCCCCCCCCCGAACAGACAAGAGGAGAGAGGATTAAAGAACAAATGTTTTAATTGGAGTTTAATAAGGTGTGGGTGGGTGGGAAACCTGACCTCCTGGGAAGGCTTGTTGTGGTGGAGTGAGGAAACTAGGTCAGGTACAGGTGAGTGGTGGAGCGTAGGTGGGACTTACATAAGGTGGGTCAGGACAACAAGTGTGGGAGTTACAGTAGGTAGGGGAGTGTGGTGAAGGAGGTATGTACCTGGGTAGTAGGTAGGATAATTTTGGCTGCCCAGTGAGGGCCATGAATGACAAACCATGCGCACATGGTCACCCCATAACATCACTTTATTAGAGTAAACCTATTATCTAAATATAGCATCACTTTATTAGAGTAAAAATATTATCTAAATGTAGCACCACTTTATTAGAGTAAACCTATTATCTAAATATAGCATCACTTTATTAGAGTAAACCTATCAACAAGAACATAGCATATGAGGAACACTAATTGATATCTTTTAATGAGGAAAATTAAAAGTAGTATTCAAAGCCATGCATTTTCCACAACTTTCTAAAAAGATTGTTCAGATCATTTGCTAACATATAAAAGTAATTATGATAGGGATAACTTATGTCAAAAGTTGCAATATTATTGTTTACAAACATATTTCAAATATTCAAAGTATCATAAAATCCCCAATTTTGCTCGAACTCATCAAACTTCTTGAGTATGGCTTAGTCAACCGATATGTGTGTCTCATTATTCAATTTTAACCCTTTCTGATCCATGACAGTATATACAGTGTTATTGATTACTGACATACTGAATAATGCATATGTCACAGTAGCAGTTAGTTAGTGTTATACCACGGTTCTGGCTTTTCCCGTACTGAGAGTGGATATTTGCCGTGCGGATATCTCAGGCTAATGCACGCTCAGAATTTATTTTCTAGTCCAAGACGTTCCTACATATTAGAACAAGGTAATGAAAGATATGCATAGCCATTTTGGCATACAAAATCAATGTGACTCATCCGGGATTCGATCCCTGGCCGCTGAGACCAAACGCGAATGCCTAACCTGATGCGCCTTGAAGACAATTTGTATATTGGGGGTAGGAAATATGGCAAAATTAGAGCATGTCAGACTTATTCCTTCAATCCAGTACATATATATATCCTTCTTGATGTTCCTGTGTAGAAATAGCCTTTTAATTGCGTAAATTCCTCATAATTCGACATTTTGCGATTGATACCAGCCCGCCGGGAGTAGTAAACAAGTGCCTCTACATGGGTAAAAATCGACACGGTTGACACGGCGACACAGCCCTTTTAGGCCCTTTTTAAAATCGATGGACACAGGAAAATAAGGGATAAAAATCGACCCACAGGGATTTTTCTCTAAGTTCTTATATACCTAAGAATCGACACAATGACACGGTCCTTCTGCTAAAAATCGACATAGCGACATGGTCAAAATTGTGGGTACCCATGTAGAGGCACAAGGAAACGACATAGCTCACGTGACCGACTGATGCGCCTGACTGACCTAGTTTCGGTTGTGGCTTCGATCAGCTGATCATCCCACCCGCCCGAGTCGAGTGACCAATGATTAGGGTGTTAGGTGTCTATGCCTGATGAAAAGACTCTGTCATAGGGCCCATTGGTCACTCGACTTGGCCGAGTTGGTTTTAAAAGCGATCGTCCTCCACCCGTCGCTGGCACCCTTCACAAAATGTCGAATTATGAGGATTTTAAGCAATTAAAAGGCTAATACTGCACCGGATCATCAAGAAAAAGGCATATATGTCTAGGACTGAAGGATTACGCATGGCATGCTCTCAATTAGCCATATTTTGATGTTATTCACTACCTATGTGGTACCACTGGGAAAATGATGGCGCTAGGTGAATCTTCTCCACGGAACTCGCATCATGAACAAAATGGAAACTCAGGTAGGCCTAATGCGTTAAATTCTCATATATTTGAAATAATGCTAATAATATGCATAGCCATAATGCTAATAATGCACTCGCCTTCGGCTCGTGCATTATTACCAGTTATACCTGACGAGTGCTTTCCCATCAAGCCGTTAGTGCATCAACATACTGCATAATGCATGTGTGACAGTAGCAGCTGATAGTATACATGTATGGTTGTTATACATAAGTTATACGGTGATTGCTATCTCTCATGGTGACTGATGGAAGCACCTGTCTCGGTTCTGGATTTCTACTGTTGGTAACGACTTGATGTCGGTAACATATACCCTAGACTTTAACATCGGTACAAGATATGAATATTGTCGGTAACGACTTGATGTCGGTAACATATATATATTCCCTAGACTTTAACATCGGTACAAGATATGAATATTGTCAGTAACGACTTGATGTCGGTAACATATACCCTAGACTTTAACATCGGTACAAGATATGAATATTGTCGGTAACGACTTGATGTCGGTAACATATATATATTCCCTAGACTTTAACATCGGTACAAGATATGAATATTGTCAGTAACGACTTGATATTGGTAACATACAGTGTTTAATAAACTCGTTTACAGAAAACCTCATTAATAGTTTTACTGTGACATTATTACTCACAAATGATGTACATAAACCATGACAGTATTTATAACGACCTGTTACAGTTTAAAACATTGTGGACACTATTTTAGTGTATTGGGCTGTAAAAAAATATAGAGTAAAATCGATTTTTAAAGGGGCCACAAGGCCTGTGTCGATTTTTTAAAAGGCCATGTTGCAATGTTGCCTTCGGCAGTGTCTCAACCTCATAGCGTCAGCATGATGCATGAATGCAGCCCTGGTGAGTTACTCACCAGGGCTGCATTCATGCATTATGACGACCAAGGACATGATGCATTAAGGCATGATGCAGCCCTTAAAGAGTTAACTAGTACAAGAGTTGAGGCAGATTGAACTGCATGCACCCGCCCCCGGTCCCTGCACTTGCCATGGTACATGTACAGCACCTGCGTTCCAAAAAACATTGGAAAATGGTGTTTTTTTCACTCTCTCCCACTGTCCTAGGAATTGAGAAAGAGGGGTGTTAATTCCTAAATAAGTCAGTGGATTTTTTAAAAACGGGGGTATTTCTAAGCTTCACTCCGTGCAATTGAATAAAAGGGTGTCTCTTGGAGGCTGTTTAACTGACTACTGATCTTCATCCTTCAAATTATAAGTACATGTATTAATTCCTTTTGAACACCAATTTCTCTTAATCATGGAGAAAGAAGGCATTGGAAAAATGTCAGTGTTTTGTCAAAAAAGGGGGTCATTTTTACTTCAAAAAGTCAGTGTTTTTCCACAAAAGGGGGTCATTTTCTGTCTAAAAATCTGTGGAAATAGGTGTTTTTGAGAAGAGGGAACGCAGGTGATGTACCTTTACCATGGGGAGTGCAGGGACCCATTCAGCACTATCTGCTCCCTATCATGTACAGTTAAACCTGGCCCCTTAACCTCCATGTTCCTGATAACACACTAAGATGCCAGGTTATTTCACCACATGCCCCACCTGGCTGAAACTCATTAAGGTCATTGTGTGCCTTAAGGTTGATCGCAACTCATTGAATATGGACTCCTGCGCAGCTCTCTGCACATATACCGTACCGTCGCGTTTAAGCGCCGGGTATTGAATAAGCGCCGGTCTTGTATAAGCGCCGGGGGTATGAGGGTCTTGAAATTACTCTTAAGCACTAAAACTGAATCTTGAATAAGCGCCTGTCTTGTATAAGCGCCGGGGGTAAAGACCCCTCCAAAGTTATAAGCGCCGGGGCGCTTAAACACGACGGTACGGTAACTTGAAATTTTCAAAATGGGCTAATATAACATAACTGCATACATATATATATATGCACACTAAGCCATATCAGTAGTATAGTATGTATCGGAACGGGAAGTAGTATTGTATGTATCGGAACGGGACTATAGTTAAGTACTGTTTATTACTCAATCGACCTGCAGCCAATCAGAGGCCTCCATTTGGTCACGTGACCGGAAGTGACCTACTTAGGGGATTAGTGGTGCATTCTGGGTAACCCTGCAGCCAATCAGAGGCCTCCATTTGGTCACATGACCGGAAGTGACCTACTTAGGGGATTAGTGGTGCATTCTGGGTAACCTACTGACCTACTTAGAAGCTCTCAGCCAATCAGAGGCCGGCATTCTGGTAACCATGGTAACGTGACTTACTTACGTCACGTGACCTACTTAGGCTCAGCCAATCAGAAGCCGGCATTCTGGTAACTAGGGTAACGTGACCTACTTAGGGTTTGTTTGTAAACAACACCACGTGGCTCTCTTGTTTGTAAACAACACCACGTGACACGTGACTGTTTGTAAACAAACAATTCGACTTAGTCTGACATTTTCAGCTGTCGCATGCTGACCTGCTGCTATCATAAGAGAAACAAAAGCCCTAATCACGCTTTTCAGCTGGATCCTTCCACCCACCAGACATGGATCCAGATGGGAGGGTGGTTTAAAATTAATCCGTGTACCGACTGTCATACAATAGTGTAATTAGTTGAACACGTGTTACCTGTATAAAGGATTAGCAGGTCATGGGCTTAGAGTGTGTATAGAAAAACAACTACAGGTAGCGTGAACAAAGCGACCCCCTCCCTTTCTGTCACTCTGTCTGTGACTAGAGGGCGCGGGTGTGGTAAGCGGCTTAAATCTTAAGAAAAAAAATCACCCTCTCCTGTCGTCAGCAGTCAGCTGGCCGGCGGCTGGAAAATGCGATTAGAGGGATGATGAGCGCGGTTTTTTATATTCAATATATTAGAAGTGTGCTTTGTTGCTTATATAGTTCATTATGCGTTTAAAATGTTCGCGAGTATCGTAGAAATGTACAAAAATCCTATTGTGGCGCCATCTGACGAAAAGAGCGGAGAACTATACTAGGGTATGGCGAGCTAGACTAGAGCATGTAATCACCAGGCGGCAGAGTGGTCAAAAGACAATCTCGTAGTAGTAGGTCTACTTGGATCTTGAGTAGCCACCCTTGTGGTTGCAATTACCTAGACTAGTTGACCCTGCCAGCCTGGTCAAGTGAAATTAGTAAGGAGACCGCACATTAACGCGCTCCACAGTCTTTAGACAGTTAAGACTATAGTACCGTAGATTCTACTGTGTACTCACACTAACTATTTACAGTGCTACATATTCATACCCGTGTTCTAAGTGTTTTTTTAGAAAAAAGCGATCTACTCACCCATTGTTTTTAGACAAACTCCTATTAGCAGGTAACCCCTGTATAAACCATACTGCAAAGATCTGCTACTTCGAGCGTCTGCCTCGTGACTGATAGTGTACAACAAGACGAAGTGGGCAGAGGTGAAGTACTGTTCCAAGAAAAATTGAGGCTCTTTATATAGCTGAGAGAGCGGCTAATCCGGATGTTCTAAGCTTGTTTTCACCTAGAGCCCCACCCTCTTCCAGAGAGGAATCAAATTGCTTTTCACCTGGACCCTTCCACCCCTCATCCATCAGCATGAAAAGAGGGATAACAAGTGTAACGTGCGCTACATGTATATGGGATTATAGCTGGTGAAGAGATAAAGCCAGGTCAACTGTGTATACAAAGACTACAGGAGGTGATTAACGACAGGTGTGACGCGCCAGCCCGTGGACGGATTATCTTCTAAGCTGACGCTTATTCAACTAGCCAGCTGCCGTCCGCTCCACTCACCACGGCAAGAGGAGGTGCTTTTGTTTTACACTTAAGTCGCTTACCACATGTACTCGTCTCTACCTCACAGACAGACACCCTCTCGCTTGCTTCACGACCCCTGTAGCTTTTTTTGTATACACACTCTAATCTCATAACCCCCTGATCCGTTATACAGGTAACGGGTATTCTCTTTTAAATAGCTGCCAGTCAGCCTGCGGCAGCTGAAAACGACGGTAAGTAGCTTAGCTCTAGAAGCAAGAAGGCGTATATAAGGAGGCTCACACGTGTATAGGCGCCTTATAAGTCGGCAGGGGGTAAATACTAGTGAAAAAGGAAGGCAGGTGTGCAGGTAGCTTTCTAACAGACACGTGTGTGCACTAAGCTGCTTAAGTCTAAACCCACCTGCAGTAGTCAGGTAGCATGTGAAAACTTACTTAACAGATCTCTTAATTGAGTAGAGACTCTGTACTGAGAGAGTCTTTTCAGCCGTTTAAGAGGATTATCTAGGACAGGGTACATAAGGAGTGAAACGACGCGCTCACCCATCACACTTTCTCGACCCGCCCTTCATCATCGTAGCATCGTCCACTCTACGCTCGCTCAGAATGTTATGATGGTTAGTTCTGCTATTTTCAGCTACTTTTCTTATCGAAGTGTTGACGCTACAGAGCATCGAAACTCTCTCCAAATGAGTCCAAGAAAGAAAAAGCAACTTCCACTTGAAGCAGGAAGAGAAACAGTGCCCTATGATGCATGTGAGGTAAAGAAACATTGGAAGGACGTCACCAAGGAGCAATGGATAGAAGCATGCTTCAACTTCATCGGAACGGAAGTAGTTTCATTTGGACAGAGGGAGAAGATTTTGTTGGAGCTATTTTTCTTAGCTCCGTATACTTGGCCTGACTGTGGTGAAATTCCTTCAGGTATTTGTTCAGTCTTCGCCATAGAAGTTATCAGGTCTTTGAAGGAGCTTCGATATATGCAAGGCACTCACGAGGAGATTGTTCAGAAAATGACGGAATTCGAAACAGGAGAAGACACAATATGGTGCGAGGAGACGACATATACGGACGATGATCTGGAGTACATCATTTGTAGCCCGTTGGAACATTATGTTAAAGACTTTGAGGACATGCTAGACAGCACTGAGATGAACCCGAAAGAGAGATCCCTTACTGCACAGAAAGAGGCCAAAGCTGTGTTGGAAAAGCTCAAGTTTGGTCAAGGATTCACTCTTCAAAGCAGCTGTGTGAGTGTGATAAAAGGCCTTGTGTTGAAACATCCAGACATGAAGTTTTCGCGTGCTGTCGACACACTTCCTTTGCCTGAACTGATGATGAACATGATCGATCCCATCGTACCAACATGTTTCGACTCTGCCAATTGTCCCATGTATAAAATGGTTTCAAGTTTTGCCCGTGGCCGATGGCTAAACGATCCACTGAAGTCAGAAAACCTCCTTGATTTAATCAACTGACTAAATGTATTTTCTCATACTAGTATTAGTAGCATTAGTAATAGCAGCTACTCAGTCTCGTGCAGCACAAGCAGCAGCATCTGTCAGCAGCATCCGTGACATCGTCAGCAGCAGCAGCAGCTGCACGAGCAGCACAAGCAGCAGCATCTGTCAACAGCATCCGTGACATCGTCAGCAACTGCAGCAGCTGCACGAGCAGCACAAGCAGCAGCAGCTGTCAGCAGCTGCAGCAGCTGCACGAGCAGCACAAGCAGCAGCACCAACAGCAGCAGCAACAGCAAATCAGCAGCAGCAGCAGCAGCAGCAGCAGCAGCAGCAGCAGCGGCGGTGTGGACCACTAAATTCGAGATGGCGACATGTCTGTTTCTTAGAATCGACATTCGACATGAGGCCTAGTGACATTTGACATGAAGCTTGAAAAACATAGTGACAGGTGACATGAGCAATTCTTAAAATCGACATGAGATATGAGCATAATTAAGCGACATCGACATGTGCCATGGCTATTTTTTTTTAAGACAAACGCCATAGACTCCTCATTCAAACCCCCACTAGTAGTGCTCTATAAGCGCAAGCTTTGCCTTAAGAGAGCTGTGGCTGTGAACCCTCTCCTCCCCCCGTACACACAGGTAAATATCAGAGTCAGCCAATGTCGCCAATACTACTCTCATACAAGGGTCAGGCACTGCTGGACTATAATAGATGGGTCAAGGACCATTCTACTGAGGGTCAGGCTAGGCTGGACATTCAATAACAGGCTGGACTTTGGCAAACTTGCTTGAAAGTCTGGCCAGCAAGAGTCCGTTGAAGGACTATACGGTAAAAAGGCTGCTGTTACAGTCAAGATACTCATATTTCAAGCCCAGAAAACTGTAATTAGCTTTCCAAGTTGTTTATTTAACAATATCCTGGCCTAGCAAGAAGCTGTCAGATGACATCTAAGAAAAATGGGGCTGTTAATTGATCAAGAGAGCTACATTGTTACAGAGTCCTATTCCTCTTTTGAGGTGGGACCAAATTTGAAAAAAGAATAAACTCAAAAAAAAAGCCTTAAGATTGAAACAGTTGTAGATGACAAATTTAATGAGGAAGTCGTATTAATTAGTTTACAAATAGCCGCTGCACGAGCAGCACAAGCAGCTCGTGCAGCTGCTGCAGCTGACACTAGTGTCAGCTGCTGCTTGTGCTGCTCGTGCAGCGGCTATTTGTAAACTAATTAATACGACTTCCTCATTAAATTTGTCATCTACAACTGTTTCAATCTTAAGGCTTTTTTTTTGAGTTTATTCTTTTTTCAAATTTGGTCCCACCTCAAAAGAGGAATAGGACTCTGTAACAATGTAGCTCTCTTGATCAATTAACAGCCCCATTTTTCTTAGATGTCATCTGACAGCTTCTTGCTAGGCCAGGATATTGTTAAATAAACAACTTGGAAAGCTAATTACAGTTTTCTGGGCTTGAAATATGAGTATCTTGACTGTAACAGCAGCCTTTTTACCGTATAGTCCTTCAACGGACTCTTGCTGGCCAGACTTTCAAGCAAGTTTGCCAAAGTCCAGCCTGTTATTGAATGTCCAGCCTAGCCTGACCCTCAGTAGAATGGTCCTTGACCCATCTATTATAGTCCAGCAGTGCCTGACCCTTGTATGAGAGTAGTATTGGCGACATTGGCTGACTCTGATATTTACCTGTGTGTACGGGGGGAGGAGAGGGTTCACAGCCACAGCTCTCTTAAGGCAAAGCTTGCGCTTATAGAGCACTACTAGTGGGGGTTTGAATGAGGAGTCTATGGCGTTTGTCTTAAAAAAAAATAGCCATGGCACATGTCGATGTCGCTTAATTATGCTCATATCTCATGTCGATTTTAAGAATTGCTCATGTCACCTGTCACTATGTTTTTCAAGCTTCATGTCAAATGTCACTAGGCCTCATGTCGAATGTCGATTCTAAGAAACAGACATGTCGCCATCTCGAATTTAGTGGTCCACACCGCCGCTGCTGCTGCTGCTGCTGCTGCTGCTGCTGCTGCTGCTGATTTGCTGTTGCTGCTGCTGTTGGTGCTGCTGCTTGTGCTGCTCGTGCAGCTGCTGCAGCTGCTGACAGCTGCTGCTGCTTGTGCTGCTCGTGCAGCTGCTGCAGTTGCTGACGATGTCACGGATGCTGTTGACAGATGCTGCTGCTTGTGCTGCTCGTGCAGCTGCTGCTGCTGCTGACGATGTCACGGATGCTGCTGACAGATGCTGCTGCTTGTGCTGCACGAGACTGAGTAGCTGCTATTACTAATGCTACTAATACTAGTATGAGAAAATACATTTAGTCAGTTGATTAAATCAAGGAGGTTTTCTGACTTCAGTGGATCGTTTAGCCATCGGCCACGGGCAAAACTTGAAACCATTTTATACATGGGACAATTGGCAGAGTCGAAACATGTTGGTACGATGGGATCGATCATGTTCATCATCAGTTCAGGCAAAGGAAGTGTGTCGACAGCACGCGAAAACTTCATGTCTGGATGTTTCAACACAAGGCCTTTTATCACACTCACACAGCTGCTTTGAAGAGTGAATCCTTGACCAAACTTGAGCTTTTCCAACACAGCTCCAACAAAATCTTCTCCCTCTGTCCAAATGAAACTACTTCCGTTCCGATGAAGTTGAAGCATGCTTCTATCCATTGCTCCTTGGTGACGTCCTTCCAATGTTTCTTTACCTCACATGCATCATAGGGCACTGTTTCTCTTCCTGCTTCAAGTGGAAGTTGCTTTTTCTTTCTTGGACTCATTTGGAGAGAGTTTCGATGCTCTGTAGCGTCAACACTTCGATAAGAAAAGTAGCTGAAAATAGCAGAACTAACCATCATAACATTCTGAGCGAGCGTAGAGTGGACGATGCTACGATGATGAAGGGCGGGTCGAGAAAGTGTGATGGGTGAGAGCGTCGTTTCACTCCTTATGTACCCTGTCCTAGATAATCCTCTTAAACGGCTGAAAAGACTCTCTCAGTACAGAGTCTCTACTCAATTAAGAGATCTGTTAAGTAAGTTTTCACATGCTACCTGACTACTGCAGGTGGGTTTAGACTTAAGCAGCTTAGTGCACACACGTGTCTGTTAGAAAGCTACCTGCACACCTGCCTTCCTTTTTCACTAGTATTTACCCCCTGCCGACTTATAAGGCGCCTATACACGTGTGAGCCTCCTTATATACGCCTTCTTGCTTCTAGAGCTAAGCTACTTACCGTCGTTTTCAGCTGCCGCAGGCTGACTGGCAGCTATTTAAAAGAGAATACCCGTTACCTGTATAACGGATCAGGGGGTTATGAGATTAGAGTGTGTATACAAAAAAAGCTACAGGGGTCGTGAAGCAAGCGAGAGGGTGTCTGTCTGTGAGGTAGAGACGAGTACATGTGGTAAGCGACTTAAGTGTAAAACAAAAGCACCTCCTCTTGCCGTGGTGAGTGGAGCGGACGGCAGCTGGCTAGTTGAATAAGCGTCAGCTTAGAAGATAATCCGTCCACGGGCTGGCGCGTCACACCTGTCGTTAATCACCTCCTGTAGTCTTTGTATACACAGTTGACCTGGCTTTATCTCTTCACCAGCTATAATCCCATATACAT
The DNA here is from genome assembly GCA_947462335.1 of Harmothoe impar. Taxonomy (NCBI): domain Eukaryota; kingdom Metazoa; phylum Annelida; class Polychaeta; order Phyllodocida; family Polynoidae; genus Harmothoe; species Harmothoe impar. Next base: position 83,484,222 of record OX381707.1, on the reverse strand, counting down.
GTAGCGCACGTTACACTTGTTATCCCTCTTTTCATGCTGATGGATGAGGGGTGGAAGGGTCCAGGTGAAAAGCAATTTGATTCCTCTCTGGAAGAGGGTGGGGCTCTAGGTGAAAACAAGCTTAGAACATCCGGATTAGCCGCTCTCTCAGCTATATAAAGAGCCTCAATTTTTCTTGGAACAGTACTTCACCTCTGCCCACTTCGTCTTGTTGTACACTATCAGTCACGAGGCAGACGCTCGAAGTAGCAGATCTTTGCAGTATGGTTTATACAGGGGTTACCTGCTAATAGGAGTTTGTCTAAAAACAATGGGTGAGTAGATCGCTTTTTTCTAAAAAAACACTTAGAACACGGGTATGAATATGTAGCACTGTAAATAGTTAGTGTGAGTACACAGTAGAATCTACGGTACTATAGTCTTAACTGTCTAAAGACTGTGGAGCGCGTTAATGTGCGGTCTCCTTACTAATTTCACTTGACCAGGCTGGCAGGGTCAACTAGTCTAGGTAATTGCAACCACAAGGGTGGCTACTCAAGATCCAAGTAGACCTACTACTACGAGATTGTCTTTTGACCACTCTGCCGCCTGGTGATTACATGCTCTAGTCTAGCTCGCCATACCCTAGTATAGTTCTCCGCTCTTTTCGTCAGATGGCGCCACAATAGGATTTTTGTACATTTCTACGATACTCGCGAACATTTTAAACGCATAATGAACTATATAAGCAACAAAGCACACTTCTAATATATTGAATATAAAAAACCGCGCTCATCATCCCTCTAATCGCATTTTCCAGCCGCCGGCCAGCTGACTGCTGACGACAGGAGAGGGTGATTTTTTTTCTTTAGATTTAAGCCGCTTACCACACGCGCGCCCTCTAGTCACAGACAGAGTGACAGAAAGGGAGGGGGTCGCTTTGTTCACGCTACCTGTAGTTGTTTTTCTATACACACTCTAAGCCCATGACCTGCTAATCCTTTATACAGGTAACACGTGTTCAACTAATTACACTATTGTATGACAGTCGGTACACGGATTAATTTTAAACCACCCTCCCATCTGGATCCATGTCTGGTGGGTGGAAGGATCCAGCTGAAAAGCGTGATTAGGGCTTTTGTTTCTCTTATGATAGCAGCAGGTCAGCATGCGACAGCTGAAAATGTCAGACTAAGTCGAATTGTTTGTTTACAAACAGTCACGTGTCACGTGGTGTTGTTTACAAACAAGAGAGCCACGTGGTGTTGTTCACAAACAAACCCTAAGTAGGTCACGTTACCCTAGTTACCAGAATGCCGGCTTCTGATTGGCTGAGCCTAAGTAGGTCACGTGACGTAAGTAAGTCACGTTACCATGGTTACCAGAATGCCGGCCTCTGATTGGCTGAGAGCTTCTAAGTAGGTCAGTAGGTTACCCAGAATGCACCACTAATCCCCTAAGTAGGTCACTTCCGGTCACGTGACCAAATGGAGGCCTCTGATTGGCTGCAGGGTTACCCAGAATGCACCACTAATCCCCAAAGTAGGTCACTTCCGGTCACGTGACCAAATGGAGGCCTCTGATTGGCTGCAGGTCGATTGAGTAATAAACAGTACTTAACTATAGTCCCGTTCCGATACATACTATACTACTACGGGACTATAGTTAACTACTGTTTATTACTCAATCGACCTGCAGCCAATCAGAGGCCTCCATTTGGTCACGTGACCCCCTCATTTGCATAATTACGTAATAGGCCACGCCCCCTCATTTGCATAATTACGTTATAGGCCACGCCCCCTTGATCACCAGCCAATCAGGGGCCACCATTTGGTCACGTGACCCCCTCATTTGCATAATAGGCCACGCCCCCTTGATCACGTGACCCCCTCATTTGCATAGTAGACTACGCCCCTTTGATCACCAGCCAATCAGTGGCTTCCATTTGGTCACGTGACTCCCTCATTTGCATAATAATGGGTCACGTGACCCCCTCATTTGCATAATAGGACCACACCCCTTTGGTCACGTGACCGGAAGCGCTCTTCATTTGGAAAATAGGCCACACCCCTTTGGTCACATGACCTGACCCCCTCCCTCATTTGCATAATATAGACAATAGACAGACTACGCCTCTCTTTTGGTCACATGACTTGGACTAGCTAATGAGAGGCTTCTATAAGGGGGGAGGGGAGGGGAGGGGGGGAGGGGGGCACTTTAAGATGCATGGGGAGGGGAGGGGGGGGGGGAGGGGGGCACTATTTATGGGGTGGGCGGGCACTTGGGGGGGAGGGGGGCTTTTGGGGTCTGCTCGGGAGAAAAAAAAAAATTATCTGATCTCTAGGGAATCGCTTCCTCCCTACCCCCCTTTAGGGGGGGTAGGGAGGAGGCGAGTCGGAGGTGACTGTAGAGGAGTTTTTCGGTGACTTGATGACTTTCAAACGACTGTACTGATAGTTGATGAATTTGACTTTTTGACTTGAATATTTCTTGCGACTTTGCGAAAGCGACTTTGCGGCTCGTAGCCCCTTAAATAAAGAGGTGACTTTGTAACCTCAGGGGGGAGATCCTTCTACACCACCACAGAAAAAGATCTCGGTTGATTGACTGAACGCGGCGGGTATGAGTCATCATGGGGCCCTTGACGGGTGGGTCCTCCCCATGCAGCCGTATGTCGAATTTAAGAAATGCCCGTGTCACACGTCACTAAGGGAGAAAACGTTTTTTGAAAATATTTAGAACCCGAATTTGAGCATTCTGGTACATTTTTAAGGACCCAGACACCGCAAAGCCGGGTACCATCCAAGAAAAAAAAGAAAAAAAAAAAATTTGGCGAAATGCTTAGGTTTGAAATGGTACTTTTTCTGATGCACTCTTCGAACATTTTTTTTTCCTCATGTCACTATGGTCCATGTCACATGTCGGACTCAAGAAATGCCCCATGGCCCATGTCACTTAGATGTCCGTGTCCGTGTCGTCGTATCGATTTTTAAGAAAATGACCATGTCACCATATCGAATTTAGGGGTCTAGTGACATCAGCATGTCCGGCTATCCTCCACAAATTTAGCTCTAAAATGTTTACTTTTTTTTGGGCCGATTTTTCATCATTTTAAAAAAACAATAGGCTGTTGAAATGTTTGCTGTTGTAAATAGAAAGAAAAACAAAACAAAGCGCATGGTAAGATTATGTCACATTGCAGTCGCGGGTCCGCTCGTGGCTTATCCAGCCTCTTCGTGGATCCGCGACTGTCAATGTGATCATATACTAATCACCCGGCGTTTACGGTATTATATACTAAGGTATGAGACGGGTCCTACAGAAAAGGTGTCTAAAAAGCGCTGCGACCTGATTGAAATGACGTCCGCGGCGTCTGCTCGTCAGTGCCCGGCTGTAGCTCGTAGGACATGTCATTCTGCTTTTCTGGATGTTTTGAAATATTTTGATTTAACTGTTAATACCTGATAACAAGTCTCTGAAGCAGTTTTTGATCGAGTACGTCTTCTCTACGTTTCCATCGATTAGCTGCTTCAGCAAAAAAAATCGCGCTCGCGGTCTAGTCTAGATGACGGAGTCGCTAAAGCTCTGTTTAGAGAGTGGAACTTGACCTTGACTATAGACTCAGTACTAACTGAACGCCCCGCTATGTCACTCCTCACGTGGGTATATGTACAAGCTCGGGTTCTTCACTTTACGGCTTGACTAAAACTGAGACGCGTCCATGATAAACTCTAGCCTTTTTTTCCTTTTCTAGGATCGAGAGAGAGATTTTAAATGGGGCGGTTATCTAAATAGCGTGGAACTAAAATCAGGCTGCGGCAGATAGTATCTCTGCGCACCTCAAGACTCAACGTAACTTTCACTCTCCAGCAGAAGTTTAGTTGTCACTAATGATGGGCGGCGACCGTCGTGCACCGGCGGATATTGGAGAGTGTTGGAGAGCTGAACCTTACAGACATATAAATCAATCGCTCTGGTGGAAATATCTCGCCATAGATTGGAACCAAATACTTATCTAATGGAATCGTTATCAGTTTTCAGTTTTCTTGCCGTACAAAATTTATTTCCAACTCTTCACGTGGTGATAGCTGAAGGTCGCTCGTCGTAGGTACGTGTGACCGGAACACCCTTTTTGGTTTTGGCGCGGGTTGACATCAGATTTGTACCGTACTGTCGCGATTAAGGGCTCTGAGGGAGCGCTTTTCAATTCGGTGAAGTTCTTACTCAGGAGCTATATACAAGCTAGGCGCTGGCGCTTATTCAAAGTCGCGATTTTAGTGCTTGAGAAAAAACATTTGGAGGCTCTTATACTCCGACGCTTATACAAGACCGGCGCGCTTTTCAACACTAGTTGCTTTATCGCGACCGTACGGTATGACTTCGGTGTCACAAGGTCCCAAACTCCAAATAAGGAAGTGAAACGACGTCGTCTGTCTACCTCGTGCGCGTCATAGCGTCGTCGAAAATAGTGTGACGTCAGCATCTCTCAGGCGGCTAGGAAGTCAGTTCGACAAAATGGCTCACGGAGTGAACTTCATGGCCGTTTCTCGATCTATGATCGATGCGGCCGTGGAGAAGGAATTCGTAGCCGTGCTACAGAGAGAGGAGGCGGAGAGACAGAACTTCGTGGCCGTTTCTCGATCTATGATCGATGCGGCCGTGGAGAAGCAGTTCGTAGCCTCGCTACAGAGAGAGGAGAGACAGCGGACTGCTGCTGAAGCAGAGGGTGTGGTGGATGAGCTGATCGCGAACGTCGCTGATCAACTCATCCGCCAGTGCGTGGAGCGAGTCAAGCAGCAAGTCTGCATGGAGGAAGGACTACCGCCCGCCGTGCTGGAGGAGCTGCTGAAGGACCACCACGCGTTATGACCACGCCCTCCGCTTCAGCAGCAAGGTCCCTGCGACCCTCTCTCTCTACCAAACGGTCCTTTTAAGGACCAACCACTGATCACAAAAGTTGAAAATCAATCTCAATATAATATACGCATCAGAAAAACCCCTAATACGCTCTACACTGAAACCCTGTTGAGTAGGTAGATCGAGTTGGGCTTTTTGTGTTTTTTTTTTTTAGGAAGGGCAATCAGGTCATCGTGTGGAGATCATCAGGTGTCCTGTGTGTGTGTGTGTGTGTGTGTGTGTGTGTGTGTGTGTGTGTGTGTGTGTGTGTGTGTGTGTGTGTGTGGTGGGCGGGTGTGTGTGTGTGTGTGTGTGTGTGTGTGAATTTTATACAAATACAATTATTCATTCCTTTCAGCAAGAAAATTAGCTCAATGTAATCATATGATTTGAACTGCCCTACTTATCAGGGCCTTGACGACATCTGACCGCCCCCCTTTTCAGGATCTAAATGGAAATTCACCGCCGCCGCTTTTCAGAGTCGCGCTGCAGTGGTTATCCAATACATGGCGGAGCGCCATTACCTAATTCTTTTGTATGTGAAAAAAAACCAGCACTGATAAGGAGTTTAATTAGACAGATATTGGTTCTACACTATCAAAAAATAACCCCTCAGCGCTTTAATGCTAAAGGTAGCATAGTGCTTTAATGCGCTACGCTCTTTGTCGATATGCCAGTGTATGCATGCATGCAGCCCTGGTGAGGAACTCTGAGTGCTGCATTCATGGCTTATGACGACAACGGGCACTGCACATTAAAGCGCTATGCGACTATTAAAGGGTTAGATCCAGTCTTGCTCCAGTCATCCCGAATGCTATACCCAGAGTTGGTGGTCTGGTCCAGACTGCTGTACACAGATTGTGGACGGGATGGCGGGTTGCTGCCAGACTATCCCTCTGGTACGATATGCGGCTGGCGCGGCCGAGACTGTCTTATATGATGCTGAGTCGAATTATGTATTAGATACCCTACGAGTAACTGAGAGTATGTCAAAATAATCACGGCAAACTGACTGGCGACTTCATAGGATTATAGGGCGGTTATTATTACATAACTCAGTAACCTTTGGTTATGTGTTAGATAGAGTACACTTGGACACGGTTATTCCATATACCCACTGCCCCACAGGGTCAAGACGAGGTGATTTAAATAATAAGACCCAGACGGGTAAAATAGCCAAAGTCAACAATGACCTGTTTTTTTAGCCAATATGGACAAAGAGACACGGGGTGCTGTACACAGGTTGTGGACGGGCTGGCGGGTCGCTGCCAGACTATCTCCCTGGTCCGATATGCAGCCGGCGCGGCCGAGACTGTCTTATATGATGCTGAGTCTAATTATGTATTAGATTCCCTACGAGTAACTGAGAGTGTGTCAAAATAATCACGGCAAACTGACTGGCGACCTCATAGGTCAGTTATTATTACATAACTCAGTAACTTTCGGTTATGTGTTAGATAGAGTACGCTTGGACACGGTTATTCCATATACCCGCTGCCCCACAGGGTCAAGACGAGGTGATTAAATAATAAGACCCAGACGGGTAAAATAGCCAAGTCAACAATGCCCTGTTTTTTAGCCAATATGGACAAAGGGAAACGGGGTGCTGTACACAGCTTGTGGACGGGGTGGCGAGTCGCTGCCAGACTATCCCCCTGGTCCGATATGCAGCCGGCGTGGCCGAGACTGTCTTATATGATGCTGAGTCTAATTATGTATTAGATGTCCTACGAGTAACTGAGAGTGTGTCAAAATAATCACGGCAAACTGACTGGCGGCCTCATAGGTCAGGTATTATTACATAACTCAGTAACCTTCGGTTATGTGTCAGATAGAGTACACCTGGACACGGTTATTCCATATACCCACTGCCCCACAGGGTCAAGACGAAGTGATTAAGTAATAAGATACCCAGACGGGGGGTAAAATAGCCAAGGCAACAATGTCCTGTTTTTAGCCAATATGGACAAAGAGACACAGGGGGTGCTGGGAGTTGGCGACAAGGGGCAAGACGGGCAAGACTACTTCTCAAAATAGACAATGCCAATGGCCAAGACCTAGTTCTTAAATTCGACAAAGCCCATTGGTATCTCTTATATTCGACAAGTGACACATGTGCCCCGTCTGTGGTCCTAATATAGATTTTCTAAAAAAAAAAAAAAAAAAAAAGTAAATTTTCTGCACCGTGTGACAACGACCGATCAGCTACATAGCAGAGATTTCCCCAACCTATTTTTGGTTATTTTTCTATTCAGTTTTTGATCAGCGCACTATATTATCGTGGGTTTTTTTTTAAAATTTTTTAATCATAAATAATATGTAGACTTGGAAAAAAAAAGAAAAAAAAGAGAGCTGACACGCAAACTCCTACTCACATGTCGCTGTTTTGTCACTAAACCCAAAGACCCACCCACCCCGTAGGAAGGGGAGACGCTTGTGAACGTTCCCTTAGGCCTCTATTCTTTATTTTATTGTGTGGCCCCTAAAGAGGGGCCAACCAACTGACACTGTCAGTTGGTTAGATGCTGCACAACATGGGCGTAATTAATTACGCCTAGTGTTAAGCAGCATGGATCACTGTGGTTTGACAGACTGACCTCAAAGGGCCCCCGTTAGATGGGGGCCCTTGTGGCACAACGAGTCAAAACGAGTTGATCCGTTTTTCAGATTGCCGACTCGGCGAGAGTTTCTGACTATGTATCTTTTATAAAGCCTTAGATATGGTGTGGTATTTTTCATCTCGCTATAGTTTAGTTGGTATTCAAAGAAACTGCCTCATTTCTATCAGAAATACACAATATTGAATTGTTTTTTATATTTTAATATATTCAGAAGCGCACTTTGTTGCCTATATAGCTCATTATGCGTTGAAATGTTCGCGAGCATCGTAGGAATGTACAAAACCCCTATTGTGGCGCCATCTGACGAAAGAGCGGGGAACTATACGTGACCTGAACCCCGCCCTCAGCGCGTTCGTTATTCGCATCTTTGACAGCGACTAAGAGACGCTCAAACTGTCTCTTATTTAGTTTGAACTTATCACAAATTTGTCTTTGATAGGTCGTAGATTGACTTCTGACTTTTTTTCTTTTTTAGTTAGAATAAAAAACAAGTGACGCCGACACAGACCTGCGCATTAACGCGCTCCACCGTCTTCAGAGGGTTGAGTCTATAGTACAGTAGATTCTACTGTGTACTTACACTAACAGTGCTACATATACATACCTGAGTCATAAGTGAGGCGTTTTTGTTGTTTTTTTTAGGAGAAAAAAAGTGATCTACTCACCAAACCGCTATTAGTAGGTAACCTGTATGACCCATACCGCAAACATCTGCCTCGTGACTGATAGTGTACCGGTGGTGAAATAGCTGAGAGAGCGAATGGTCTAATCTTGTTTTCACCTTGAGCCCCACCCTATTCCAGAGAGGGTATCAAAAATCACATGTACACGTATATGGGCTTATAGCTGGTGAATAGATAAGGCGGGGCAACTGTGTATACTAACACTACAGGGGGCGTTTTAACGACAGGTGTGACGCGCCAGCCCGTGGAGGGAGCTTTTGTTTTCACCTAGAGAGTGTATACAAAGCCTACAGGGGGTGATTAACGACAGGTGTGACGCGCCAGCCGGTGGCCGGATCACCGCATCTTCTAAGCTTTGTTTTCACCTAGAGAGGGGATCGAGAGTGTATACAAAAAACAAAAAAAAACCTACAGGGGGTGTTTAACGCGGCCGGCTGCCTACATGCTATGGTCTAAGCCTGTTTTCAGCTAGAGAGGGACCTAAATCACCTAAGCCTTTTCCACCCTTAAATCGATCTGATAATTACCATAAAGAGGAGTAATGCGTGTTACATGTATATGGGCTTATAGCTGGGTAAGAGATTAAGATGCTAGTCAACTGTGTATGCAAAAAAAAACTACAGGGGGTGTCTAAAGTCGATTGTCATGCGCCAGCGGGCGGACGGAAGTCTGCCACTCTAGCAGTGACTACAAGCGCGTGCGTGTGGTAGACAGCTTAAATCAAACACAAGTTAAGCTCCTTATAGCTTCCTACTGACTGCGGATTCGAGTGCTTGAAAGATGGTCTTTTGTTTTTTTCATCTATTTCCTCGGGGGGTCGAACAGGATTAAAGATGTAACGAACCCGCACCTACACAGGTAGACAGCTGGTCGCCTTCCTAGTGAGAGTTTTCCTCTTGAGTTAAGAAGCTTATCTCGGCGCCTAGTACATAAGCGAGAGTGAAACATGAGTCCCACACACTTCTTCTACCACCTTCAGCATGGCGTCATCAGGAATCACTCTACGTTCTACCGAATGTGAGCAATCCCAACACTACTACAGAGCCGCGACAACACCACACGAGGAGACGTCCATGTTTACTGATGAGTTAACAAGTAGCAAGGTGGAGGTTGGTTTTTATCAAGATTCGTACGGGTGGCTGGAAAGTGTGATGGCTACTTCTGCAGCTATTGCTGCTGCTCGTGCAAAACGTGAAGCTCGTATCGCTGTTCGTGCTACACATGCTGCATACGAAGTTGCCAATGCTGCTAACAACGCTGCTGTTACTCTCGCCGCTGCTGCTCGTGCTGCTAATGTTTTTGCTACTGTTTCCGCTCTTGCTACCGATGCTGCTGCTACTGATGCTGCAACGTCTGCTAAAAGTGTCGCTGTTGCGGCTGCTGCTAGGGCTAATGCTATAAATGCTTGTACAGCTGCTAAAAAAATAGCCTGTTTTGCTTATGCTAGTCGCAGTGTCGCTGTTACGGCTATGGCTGATGCACATGATGCTAAGTTACGGGCTTTTGCTTTTGCTGAAGATGCTGTTGATGCTGAAGATGTTGCTGCTGCTGCTGCTACTGCTGCTGAAGATGCTACTGCTGCTGCGGCTGCTGCTGCTGAAGATGCTGCTGCTGCTGCGGCTGCTGCTCTAGACACCTATGACGCTGCTGCTCTAGACACCTATGACGCTGCTGCTGCTGCTGAAGATGCTGCTGCCGCTGCTGCTACTGCTGCTGCTGAAGATGCTGCTGCCGCTGCTCTAGACACCTATGACGCGGCTGCTGCTGCTTTTGCTGAAGATGCTGCCGCTGCTGCTGCTGAAGATGCTACTGCTGCTACTGCTGCTGCCGCTGCTGCTACTGCTGCTGCTGAAGATGCTGCTGCCGCTGCTCTAGACACCTATGACGCTGCTGCTACTGCAGCTGCTGCTCTAGACACCTATGACGCTGCTGCTGCTGCTGAAGATGCTGCTGCTGCTGCTGCACTAGTCATCTATGACGTGGCTGCTGCTCTAGACACTTATGACGCGGCTGCTGCTGCTGCTGCTGCTGAAGATGCTGCTGCTGCTGCTGCTCTAGACACCTATGACTGAAAACTTAGTAAGCGTTATTTACAAACACTACTGCTACCTATGACTAAACTTAGTAGGTGTTATTTACAAACAAGAGAGCCAAGTGGTGTTGTTTACAAACAAAGAGAGCCACGTGGTGTTGTTTACAAACAAAGATAGCCACGTGATGTTGTTGTGGCCTATCATGCCAATGAAGGGGTCACGTGATCAAGGGGGCGCGGCCTATTATGCAAATGAGGGGGTCACGTGACCAAATGGCGACCTCTGATTGGCTGGTGATCAAAGGGGCGTAGTCTACTATGCAAATGAGGGGGTCACGTGATCAAGGGGGCGTGGCCTATTATGCAAATGAGGGGGTCACGTGACCAAATGGCGGCCCCTGATTGGCTGGTGATCAAGGGGGCGTGGCCTATTACGTAATTATGCAAATGAGGGGGCGTGGCCTATTACGTAATTATGCAAATGAGGGGGTCACGTGACCAAATGGAGGCCTCTGATTGGCTGCAGGTCGATTGAGTAATAAACAGTAGTTAACTATAGTCCCGTTCCGATACATACTATACTACTCATATCCAAAAATTGGACAATTCCGAGCAAAATTGAGCATTTTATTGCACTTTAAATATTTGGTATATTTAGAGCCAGAGATATTTGCTATTTTTAACATAAATTAGAATATTGGTACTATTTACCAATAAATCATTGTCGAGATTGATATAGATCTCATCCCTGTGCATAAAACAACCAAGGATATGACATATTTACATTTTCTACCCTAATCCTTGGCATTTTACCCACTATTTTGGCCTTTACATATGAGATTGAGACAGTTTTTGTCTTATTTTTTAACTTCAAAGGCCCAAAACCCGAAAATTATGCACGGGACCCACTATAAAAAATTACTTTTTTATGTTAGCAAATGATCCAAACAATCTCTTGAGAAAGTAAAAAAGAAAGTCTATGGATTTTTTAAGGTATTGTTGACAAATTTTGCATCAAATTTGATTAATCATCCTAAAAACACCACTTTTTTTTCACAAAAGGGTTGTTTTTGGACCATAATTTTATCTTCCCATTTAGCGAGACAATATAGAATCATTTATTTAAAATATGACATTGATGTGGGGAGTGGTTCAATAAGATCTTCGACCCGCTGGAATTTTGACATGCACCCCACATGTAAAGCCAGTTGAAGAATTATCACTCCCTTAAATGGTAGAAGGAGTGGTTGTATGGACCTACCACACCCCCACTGTCCCAGTTGCTGCACCAGGATACAGGACACAATACCCTACATCAGGGTGACCCAGATAACTGCATGAGGTGACCCACACTGAAAATCCATAGGTTAAAAGGGTTAGTCAGTACAGACTAACCCAGGTTGGTCATTTGAGTGTTAGTCACAATGGCAAAGATATATTCAAAAATGACCAAGGGGGTCAGTCAGTAGTGGCTAACCTAGGTCCATCATTGGTGTGTTGTATTTGTATACCACTAGTTGAGGCCACCTGTGATGACCACTCAGTGGATCCCCCTGGAACTAAAAAGACTAAGGTGGGTGGGTCAGTAGTGACCAACCTGACAATAATAACTAATCTAGGTTCGTTTTATAGGGAGCCAAAAAAATAACTAACTAGGTTAGGCACTAGTGACTGAGAGGTTGGGCGTATAGGGAGCCTAGGAATATCAGTGCAGAGTGGAGGAGGGGCAGGCACAGTTAGTGTATATACAGACAGGAGGTGCAGGAGGGGCTACAGGCCTGACACACACACTGAGGTAGGTCTAACACTGTATATACCTAACTATTTGATGCACATGTACTATGTATGTGTACTGTCTATGTTAATACATGGGTGGGTTTGGTAGGCCTACTAATAATATCTGGTTAATCTGGGTGTAGGCCTACTACACTGTGTACAGTGTATAATGCCCTATACCACACACATCTATATATATATCTATATAAGTAAATGTGTCTATGTCAATATATGGGCCGCCTTGGTAATGTCATGTTGGGTTATTTGGGTGAATATAGCCTCTTGCTCTGCTCCCCTGTGAGATGCTGGTATCATGTATAACATACTGTGGTCTGTAATATGGGGGTAGACCCCTAAATTTGACATGGTGACATGGTCATTTCTTAAAATCGACAGGCGACATGGAGCTTAGTGACATGAGGGAAGATTTTAGTGACATGACATATTTCTTAAAATCGACATGGGACATGGGAGGTCCTAAGTGGCGACATGGGACATGGGAATTTTTTGGTGACATGACATGGCCATTTCTTAAATTCGACATGCGACATGGGCCCCCCCCATCTAGACCCCCTGTAATACGACTAGACACAGTCCCCCAGTCTCCATGGGGGGGGGGGGGTCCCCATTTCCCATGTCGATTTTAAGAAATAGTCATGTCACCCTGTCGATTATAAGAAATGCCCATGTCCCATGTCACTATCTCTAACAGTGACCCGGCTACACCAGGGGTAAAGGTCAGTGCCACAGCAGCATGTGGTGTGGTGCTGGGAGGGGACAGCTGACCTCAGCTAGGGACATATTGGGTTACTGATGAAACATGACTTCACATTTCTGTGGACTAAAAGCCCAGAAATAGTCACAGAAAGTAGAGGGGGTGTCTTTTAAAATGTCCTAAAAATTGGGAAATTTGTCAATGTTCCCTATCCGGCGGGGCAAGCTGGGACATGGGAATTAAACCTTTAGTTATTGGGACTCCTGCTTCCATGCATGGTCAGAAAGATGCATAGCTCATTACAGCACTATGTCATGTATAAGGGGTTAAATGTACACCCCATGTATTTTTGTTGAGACTGGTTCCAGTCTAGTTCCCACAGTAACACACACCTATATATACACCTGGGCCTTCTCCACACTTGGTGTATATATATATATACCGTAAAACCTCACGTATAAGCCTAACTCGCGTATAAGCCGCACCCCTAACTTTGACAGATTATATAAGCCTCAGAGGGGGTCTGAAACTGTTAATTTGGTACTGTAGTATACTTATAAAAACTCTCGTATAAGCCGCACCCTATATAGGCATGTTTGGTATCAAAAGAAAGCTGAGTCTGACTCGCGTACTAGCCGCAGCTTATACGCGAGGTTTTACGGTAGCGATAATGTATACCGTATTCAATGTAATAAGGGAGTGGTCATTTCTTAACAACAGTGGATTTTTGGGGGGGGGGGGGGCAAAAAAATTTGGACCCTTTGAAGGGAGGGGACCAAACAAATTTAGACCCCCTCTTGAGGGGGGGACCAAAAAAATTGTACCCCCTTTTAGCGCAAAAGCTCACGCATTACTATAGCTCAAAGGGATGGCCGCGCTCAATTTAAACTTGACTGTGGGGGGGGGGGGGGCGGACAATTTTTCAACCCGCTCACGCAAAAATCCACCAACGTCCCCCTGCTGTTAAAAAATGACCACTCTCTAAGTGCACAGTGCACTGTTATACTGCTGTCCCACCCACCCCCGAGGTTACCATAGTGTATCCATAGTTACACCATGTTATACTGCTGTCCCACCCACCCCCGAGGTTACCATAGTGTATCCATAGCTACACCCTGTTATACTGCTGTCCCACCCACCCCCGAGGTTACCATAGTGTATCCATAGTTACACCACGTTATACTGCTGTCCCACCCACCCCGAGGTTACCATAGTGTATCCATAGTTACACCCTGTTATACTGCTGTCCCACCCACCCCCGAGGTTACCATAGTGTATCCATAGTTACACCCTGTTATACTGCTGTCCCACCCACCCCGAGGTTACCATAGTGTATCCATAGTTACACCCTGTTATACTGCTGTCCCACCCACCCCGAGGTTACCATAGTGTATCCATAGTTACACCCTGTTATACTGCTGTCCCATCCACCCCCGAGGTTACCATAGTGTATCCATAGTTACACCCTGTTATACTGCTGTCCCACCCACCCCGAGGTTACCATAGTGTATCCATAGTTACACACTGTGATACTGCTGTCCAACCCACCCCCGAGGTTACCATAGTGTATCCATAGTTACACCCTGTTATACTGCTGTCCCACCCACCCCCAAGGTTACCATAGTGTATCCATAGTTACACCATGTTATATTGCTGTCCCACCCACCCCCGAGGCTACCATAGCGTATCCATAGTTACACCCTGTTATACTGCTGTCCCACCCACCCCTAGGTTACCATAGTGTATCCATAGTTACACCCTGTTATACTGCTGTCCCACCCACCCCCGAGGTTACCATAGTGTATCCATAGTTACACCCCGTTATACTGCTATCCCACCCACCCCGAGGTTACCATAGTGTGTCCATAGTTACACCCCGTTATACTGCTGTCCCACCCACCCCCGAGGTTACCATAGTGTATCCATAGTTACACCCTGTGATACTGCTGTCCCACCCACCCCGAGGTTACCATAGTGTATCCATAGTTACACACTGTGATACTGCTGTCCAACCCACCCCGAGGTTACCATAGTGTATCCATAGTTACACCCCGTTATACTGCTGTCCCACCCACCCCCGAGGTTTGCATAGTGTATCCATAGTTACACCCTGTGATACTGCTGTCCCACCCACCCCGAGGTTACCATAGTGTATCCATAGTTACACCCTGTGATACTGCTGTCCCACCCACCCCGAGGTTACCATAGTGTATCCATAGTTACACCATGTTATACTGCTGTCCCACCCACCCCCGAGGTTACCATAGTGTATCCATAGTTACACCCTGTTATACTGCTGTCCCACCCACCCCGAGGTTACCATAGTGTATCCATAGTTACACCCCGTTATACTGCTGTCCCACCCACCCCCGAGGTTACCATAGAGTATCCATAGTTACACCCTGTTATACTGCTGTCCCACCCACCCCCGAGGTTACCATAGTGTATCCATAGTTACACCCCGTTATACTGCTGTCCCACCCACCCCCGAGGTTACCATAGTGTTTCCATAGTTACACCCCGTTATACTGCTGTCCCACCCACCCCCGAGGTTACCATAGTGTTTCCATAGTTACACCCCGTTATACTACTGTCCCACCCACCCCCGAGGTTACCATAGTGTATCCATAGTTACACCCCGTTATACTGCTGTCCCACCCACCCCCGAGGTTACCATAGTGTTTCCATAGTTACACCCTGTTATACTGCTGTCCCACCCACCCCGAGGTTACCATAGTGTATCCATAGCTACACCCTGTGATACTGCTGTCCCACCCACCCCGAGGTTACCATAGTGTATCCATAGTTACACCCTGTTATACTGCTGTCCCACCCACCCCCGAGGTTACCATAGTGTATCCATAGGTACACCCTGTGATACTGCTGTCCCACCCACCCCCGAGGTTACCATAGTGTATCCATAGTTACACCCTGTGATACTGCTGTCCCACCCACCCCGAGGTAACCATAGTGTATCCATAGTTACACCATGTTATACTGCTGTCCCAGCCACCCCCGAGGTTACCATAGTGTATCCATAGTTACACCCTGTTATACTGCTGTCCCACCCAGCCCCGAGGTTACCATAGTGTATCCATAGTTACACCCTGTGATACTGCTGTCCCACCCACCCCGAGGTAACCATAGTGTATCCATAGTTACACCATGTTATACTGCTGTCCCAGCCACCCCCGAGGTTACCATAGTGTATCCATAGTTACACCCTGTTATACTGCTGTCCCACCCACCCCGAGGTTACCATAGTGTATCCATAGTTACACCCTGTTATACTGCTGTCCCACCCACCCCGAGGTTACCATAGTGTATCCATAGTTACACCATGTTATACTGCTGTCCCACCCACCCCGAGGTTACCATAGTGTTTCCATAGTTACACCCCGTTATACTGCTGTCCCACCCACCCCGAGGTTACCATAGTGTATCCGTAGCTACACCCTGTGATACTGCTGTCCCACCCACCCCCGAGGTTACCATAGTGTATCCATAGTTACACCATGTTATACTGCTGTCCCAGCCACCCCCGAGGTTACCATAGTGTATCCATAGTTACACCCCGTTATACTGCTGTCCCACCCACCCCCGAGGTTACCATAGTGTATCCATAGTTACACCCTGTTATACTGCTGTCCCAGCCACCCCCGAGGTTACCATAGTGTATCCATAGTTACACCCTGTTATACTGCTGTCCCACCCACCCCGAGGTTACCATAGTGTTTCCATAGTTACACCCCGTTATACTGCTGTCCCACCCACCCCGAGGTTACCATAGTGTATCCATAGCTACACCCTGTGATACTGCTGTCCCACCCACCCCCGAGGTTACCATAGTGTATCCATAGTTACACCCTGTTATACTGCTGTCCCACCCACCCCGAGGTTACCATAGTGTATCCATAGTTACACCCTGTTATACTGCTGTCCCACCCACCCCGAGGTTACCATAGTGTATCCATAGTTACACCATGTTATACTGCTGTCCCAGCCACCCCCGAGGTTACCATAGTGTATCCATAGTTACACCCTGTTATACTGCTGTCCCACCCACCCCGAGGTTACCATAGTGTATCCATAGTTACACCCTGTTATACTGCTGTCCCACCCACCCCCGAGGTTACCATAGTGTATCCATAGCTACACCCTGTGATACTGCTGTCCCACCCACCCCCGAGGTTACCATAGTGTATCCATAGCTACACCCTGTGATACTGCTGTCCCACCCACCCCCGAGGTTACCATAGTGTATCCATAGTTACACCATGTTATACTGCTGTCCCACCCACCCCCGAGGTTACCATAGTGTATCCATAGCTACACCCTGTGATACTGCTGTCCCACCCACCCCGAGGTTACCATAGTGTATCCATAGTTACACCCTGTTATACTGCTGTCCCAGCCACCCCCGAGGCAAGCTCGCACCACCTCGACCTTGTTTCCCGAGCATCATCGCTGGCACCAAAGGTTGCTGGTTAAAATAGTTCCTGTGCGCTTGGTGCTGTTGTATTAAAAGTGCAGATGGGTGATGCGGTCATGGCCTCCTAAATACCAGCGATGTCGCTCGGACTTGTCCAAGCGCGAGTTGGGGCCAGCTTGCCCCCGAGGTTACCATAGTGTATCCATAGTTACACCAACTCATGTGACTATTGTGTAACCAGCACCGAACATAGCTGGAATAGTTGAGGAAGGAGTGTCCAGAGTTGTCTTCCGGTCTTTTTTTTTTTAATGTGGATTGATTGGATCTTTACAGGTGAAAACTAGCTTGGGCGCATTGCCCTTCTGCCGCCAGCACCCCTATCTATACATACATTCTTTGACAGTCTTTAATAGATGTATTGCAATGGCATCCTTGTGATAACTTTCCTTATAACATGGCTTAACAAAAGATAATTCATACAGTTATTCTGTAATATTTTCTTTTCTTTTCTTTTTAAAATTTAAAAGATTCATACCTTTAGTGGGCGATATTTAAAATATGTCCATGTCACAATGTGCTCATATCATGCATCCATTTTCTGTAGTCACATTAGAGGTATGAATCAAAAGATTCAGGGTTATTTAAACTCTAGATTTAGGCCAAAAAGGTGTGTGAGCGATTATTGTTGATGTAGTCTAGTTACATTGAATACAGCAAGCTGACTACAAGGAATGCGGATATTTCATTTATCATACTCTATGCCTTTCTTCTGCTCAAATATGCTGTCTTTCCATTATCACAATGCTAAGCTTTGTATCTGGACATTTTTATTTATTTTTTGGTTTAAACAAATTTATTCATTTTCATGATATTCGATAAATTTGGCTCCATTTACATGTGTCTTCTGTCGGCATTTCTGGGGTTCATAATATAAGATAATTAAGTAAAGAAATATATACAATAAGTATTAATACCAGTATTATAGCTAGAGTTCATTGAGTATATAACTCGTAGGGAATTTCCAAAGTGAAAGTGTATCCGCAAAATATATACAGGTGGAACGTTTACCATAATTACTGGGCTTTCCAGGATGTACCAGGTTTGGTAAAAACAGGTCATGCATGAAGTGTCTCCTAAGGGAAAGAAAATGAATTGTTGTGTTCTTTTGGGCCTCTTTTGAATAGAACATATGGTGACCCCAATGGCTAATTGTAAAATAAATTTGTATATCCTCATACAGTCACTAAAAACACACACAACAAATGTAACCATGGACTAACGTATGCCCATTTCTAAATCCAAAATGTGTAGCTTCATGCAATCAATTTAAATTTGAAATGTCTCTTAGGGCTAGCCAGAAGCTGGTCAATGGCAGAATGGTACAAATGTATAGCATGTGAATGAAGTATTATGGCTTTTCAAATTTTAATCAACATTTATGCAATAACTGAAATTTTTGGTAATAATTGATTTTTTTCCTCACAGATCACACAGAGGCAAATATCAGAGTCACCCAATGTCGCCAATACTACTCTCATACAAGGGTCAGGCACTGCTGGACTATAATAGATGGGTCAAGGGCCATTCTAGTGAGGGTCAGGCTAGGCTGGACATTCAATAACAGGCTGGACCTTGGCAGACTTGCTTGAAAGTCTGGCCATGCTGGATCCTCATGCCATAGTCTGGCAATGCTGGACTCTTGGGAGACCCTTGTCTGAGAGTTGTATTGGCGACATTGGGTGACTCTGATATTTGCCTCTGTGCATGACGGACCTGAGTGGGGGCATCTTCACTTCATGGAGACCGTGTCTGTAATAGCTGACATGTTCTGTGCTTTATGGAGACAATGCTTGATATAATTAACATTTTCTCTGCTGACAGATTATGACAGACCTGAACGGGGACATCCTGCTTCATGTAGACAGTGTTGTTGATAACTGACATGACAGGTTTCTATCCTTAACATAGACAATATTTGGTAATAATTAACATTTTTTCCTCACAGATCATGACGGACTTGAGCGGGGGCATCCTGCGTAATACACAGCGTTTCATGGAGGCTGTCATGCTGGACGGCCATCTTGTGGACTACTACGTCGAGTTTGAGGCACGTGAGACGGACGAACAACGCTACGTCTATATCAGCAAGCTTTTAGACGCTAAGGAAATACCAAGTAAAAAGTACATGGAGAAGAGGAAACTGAATAAGAAGTCTGCAGAACTATCCCAGCAGTCTAGAACTAAAGGAAATGTTTTCTTTAAAAATGGGGAGTATCAACAAGCGATTTCCTTGTATAATGAAAGTGTTGCTAATGCCCATGCACTGCGGGATGAGATTAGTGGCAAGAACCATCTAGCTCTGGCCCTGTCAAACAGGTCAGCATGCCTGTTCTATATCAACGAGTATAAGCACTGCCTGAGGGATATCGACCATTCTATAAGGGCTGGCTACCCCCAGGATCTCCACTATAAGCTGTATGACAGAAAAGGCAAATGCCTACAAGCTTTGAATGCATTTAATGCTGCCAAGTTGGCTTTTGAGACAGCTAACAATAGTTTGGCAAAAGCAAAACTTGACAGCGCCAAAAAGGAGGAGACGAGAAAGGAATTACAAAAAGCCATTAAGGAGTGCAAGAAGGCAGCAAAGGGTAAGGATGACAACCTCGACATAATGGCCGACGACCCAGAAGCACCGCTCCCAGAGTTGGCTGATGGTGCACACCCGATATACCCAGCCTTATCCAAAGCCTGTGAAGTGGTCTACACGCCTGACCTGGGGAGGGGGGTCCTGGCAACCCGTGATATCCTCCCAGGGGAGGTTGTACTGGTGGAGAAGCCCTACGTGGCGCCCCTAGACTCTCTGATGCTGCGGGGGTTCTGCTACCACTGCTACAAGAAGCTGCTGGCCCCCCTGGTGTGTCTGACCTGCCCCATAGCCCGCTACTGCAGCACCAGCTGCCGCTACCTGTCCTGGGAGGGCTACCACCAGTACGAGTGTCCCCACCTGGATAAGGAGTACCAGGCAGGCAGGGCCATGCACATGTCTATACGGATGGTGCTGGCCGCCGGCCGCGACTATCTACTCAACTACCGCAAGAGGAATCTGAACCCCGATGAATCTGACCAACTGGGGCTCGCTGGGTATGACAAGAATGGGATGTACCTGTCTGATAGCTATGAGACCGTTTTCTACCTCCTGAGGCACAACAAGGCCCACCCTCTGAATGACCTATTTAAAAAAGCGTCCTTTGCTGTGCTATCTGTTAGGTGCTTGGTTGAAACCAATTTCTTTGAAGGCATCCCTGAGGATGAGCTGGAGGATGCCAAGGCTGGAATAGGGACTTTCTTAATGCGGCATTACCAGCAGATTGGGTGTAACGCCTATGTAGTGGATGTCATGCACAAAGAAGGCAATGCCAGTGAGATGGGACGAGGTCTTTACACCACCTTCGCCCTGATCAACCATTCCTGCGACATCGAGTCACACCCGATATTCTACGGTAACCGTCTGGTTCTGAGAACGCTGCGCACGGTGAAGAAGGGCGAGGAGATCAACGTGAACTACGGCTTCATCTACCACTACGTGAACAAACTGACCCGGCAGCAGGACATGCGGGAGACCTACTACATGGACTGTCAGTGCCGGCCGTGCACGTTAAACTGGGGGCTGTACCCGCAGATACCAGACCCCACCCCCGACTACAAATGTGGTGCCTGCCAGACCAAGCTACCCCTGCACCTCGGCCACAACCCCAGGACATGCCCTAAGTGTGACTCGGTGTTACATCTGGAGCGCAAGAAGAAGGCGCTGAGGGAGTCGAGGAGGGAGTACCGGCTGCACTTCAAGGGGCCCATGAAGAACAACGATGTGGGCAGTATGTCCGTGTTCCTGAGGCATATTGAGATCATTGACGACCTGCTGGTGCACCCCTGGAAGGAGTATATTAACTGTGTGGGCGAGGCCCAGGCCTGTATGTTCATGCAGGGCAACTGCCACGACCCCATAGTCTACAAGCCATATGCCTGAACCATCTACACGCCGGGACACAAGCCTACAAGCCCTACGCCTGAAACATACAAGCCTTATTGCTGGCAGCCCATAGTCTACAAGCCATACGCCTGAATCACCTACAAGCCTTACTGCCACGACCCCATAGTCTACAAGCCATACGCCTGAAACACCTACAGGCCTTACTGCCACGACCCCATAGTCTACAAGCCATACGCCTGAACCATCTACAAGCCTTACTGCCACGACCCCATAGTCTACAAGCCATACGCCTGAATTACCTACAAGCCTTACTGCCACGACCCCATAATCTACAAGCCTTACGTCTGAAACTACTACAAGCCTTATGGCTGAAACTACGGGCCTTACGCCTGAATTACCTACAAGCCTTACTGCCACAACTCCATAGTCTACACGCCTTACGCCTGAACCACCTACAAGCCTTACTGCCACGACCCATAGTCTACACGCCTTACGCCTTAACCACCTGCAAGCCTTACTGCCACGATAGCTTGAATTGCCTACAAGCCTTAGTGCTGGGACCGCATAGTCTACAAGCCTTAGGCCTGAATCACTTACAAGTCATACACTTGGATAAGCTACAAGCCCTATGCTTGAGACATCTACAAGTTCTAGGCCTAAATCACCTTACAGCTGAATCATCTAGAAGCCTTAAGACTAAATCACCTATAAGCCTTACATTTGAATTACCGACAAGCAATACGCCTGAATTAAACAAGTGACATGACTCTACACAAGCCCTAGTCATCGATAACCTACAACCTGTATGCCTGGATGATTTACAGCCCTATGCCTCAAACAGCTACACATCCTACTACATGTATACGCCTAAAGCACCTACAAGCCTTACACCTAAATCACCTACAGGTCCTATGTCTTGACACCTAGACTTCTGTACTCAGTTCTCCTAGGGACTCAATTTTCCATGGCCCCAGTTTGCCAAGATACTCACTTAGTCAAGATACTCACTTAGTCAAGATACTCACTGTACTCTTGCTACAGATTCAAATTTTTCTGATTATGTGTGCTTATTCATATTCACAGTATTTGGTATCTTTATGATTGGTCACTGAACCATTTCAGAGCCTACTCTAAGTCCTAAAATACGTTCACTTTAGTACCACAACACACCTTTCATACTTTGTTACATTATATCATTGTATGAGAATGAATGTACAATAAATTCACACACAGTATCTTTTATTAACAGAATATTCCCCAATGCTGATAACAAACTAGCGGGCATGTATTAACCTACGTAGTCCATACCTGATCGTATCGCATGACCTTTATCATATAGCTATCTATTATTGATAAATCTATATCAACATACAAACATGTCCCACATCTACAGCGGATATGGGAGATGTCTTAGATCTCTATTGACCCTTTAAGGACAGCCCGTTATCTGATACCAATATCTATTGTCAGCAATGTAGCGCTGGTGAGTGACTTCCCAGAGAACAGCGTCAAAAGGGAGTCCATGCTGCCTCCAGAATGACTCCCCTCATATAGCTCTCTGGGTTATATGACTCCCCCAGGTGACTCCATTAAGTCAGCCAGAGAGTCACCTAGGCTCCCTTAAAGGCCCAGCGCCCCTATATATACGGCTGAGTACCTGTCCCGACTGTGCTCTGACTGTTACTGGACGTGCAGTAAGAACTGCGGGTTTAAGCGACCCCTAAAGAGGGGAGTCTTTCTGGAGGCAACCCGGACTCTCTTTTGATGCTGTTTTTATTTTCTGTGTTGCTAGCACTGCATTGGTGCATCATATACTTTACCAAAGGGATTGTATCAACCCCCTAGGATTGGCATGATGTATGAATGCAAGGCTGGATATTTACTCATTGGGATATAAAGGTTAAATAATTATCCTCCATGAAGAAAGTAATGCCTTCATGTAGTGTAGGACTTGGTGTATCATATGGTCCCAACAGAGGGGGATGCAGCATATTTATCAAATATGACTCACTCTCACCAAATCAGTGCAACTGAAAAAGTGGACGTACATGATCGGTGGACGTACATGATCGGTGGACGAACATGATCGGCAGAGTACAAAATGCACCTATTACCCCCTGTTCTATGATATATAACATTCCTAACCATACCTACAGGCTGTAATGTATCTTTGGAGAGTTTATTGGAAAAAAACAACTCCCAAAATATTTATAGGGGTCAAATGGGGGAGGCTCAATGTACAACCGATCATGTACGTCACATGACGTACATGATCGGTTTATAATGTAATGTAAAATTTTCCCATTACCCACTGCTTCACATGTCTAAAATCTTACATGTCAAGACATACATCATATATGTTCACCTTGCTATGATCGATTTATGTTTTAAACATGGTCAGAAAGGGTACTTAAGGCACTGATCATGTACGTCACCGATCATGTACGTCACATGACGTACATGATCGGTATTGAAATGTCATGTAAATTTGTCTTTAATAGTCGCATTTACACATGCCTAAAATCTTACATGTCAAGACACACATGATATGTACATCTTGGTAAGGTTTATTTGTGTTTTATCATGATTAGAAAGGGTAAGGCAGTCAATAAATCACCGATCATGTACGTCACTGATCATGTACGTCACATGACGTACATGATCGGTATTAAAACATCATGTAAAATTATCTTATAGTCGCATTTACACATGCCTAAAATCTTACATGTCAAGATACACATCATATGTACATCTTGGTAAGGTTTATTTGTGTTCTATCATGATCAGAAAGGGTAGGGAAGTCAATAGATTACCGATCATGTACGTCACCGATCATGTACGTCACCGATCATGTACGTCACCGATCATGTACGTCACCGATCATGTACGGCCGCTGATCATGTACGGCCGCCGATCATGTACGGCCAAATTAAAGTTGCATCGATCTGGTGAGAGTGACCCATATACATTATGGTAATTTCTTAAACATATATCATAAATAGGACTATCAAAGAACATCCTATCAGAGCTATATCACAGCATAATGATGTGTATGAGTTTCTGGCACTTCATGGCATAGAAGTGTAGAATATGATATACAGCCATGCTGTGAAAGTACTGACCTAATATGGTAACTATACATACTGACCAATTCTCATGTACAATCCATTTTAATAAATTTGAACTGTAGCCTGGCTCCTCAAC
This sequence comes from Harmothoe impar, assembly GCA_947462335.1. Lineage (NCBI taxonomy): Eukaryota > Metazoa > Annelida > Polychaeta > Phyllodocida > Polynoidae > Harmothoe > Harmothoe impar. The sequence continues at coordinate 83,459,893 of OX381707.1, read as the reverse complement.
AGAATATTACTACTTGTCTAGATATGTCATTTGTCAAGGTATTGCAAAATGAATGATATAGCGTAAGATAACTATAGGCTGTGTCTCACGAACTTTGGCCAATGTTTTCGTCTCTGACCGGGTGCCAGCTCTGACCGGGTGCCAGCTCTGACCATCCTAAATAAAAACGGGTTATTTCGGTCAGATGTAGATGGAATTTGGCTGAAAAGGTTAATGGATGTTATAACTCTTTAAACTAGTCATTAGTTGCCCAATTTTATCATCAAATGCCCTAAATAAACTGTTTTTATTCAGGCTGGTCAGAGCTGGCACCTGGTCAGAGATGGCACCCGGTCAGAGCTGGCACCCGGTCAGAGACGAAAACATTGGCCCAAGTTCATGAGACACAGCCTATAGCTCTCTACCACCCTTAAAGGAATTCTAACGTAGAAACCCTGGCAATATCAGCTGTGGAAACTGCTTCCAAGAGGAATTTAATGAAATGAAATAGTTTACTGTCATTTATAAAATCAAAATGATTAGCCATGCTGTCATTCTTGTAGTTATGATATAGTGTATCTTCTGCCATTTGTGATATATTATATATTTATGTGTAAAATTACAATGACTATAAATAGTGCTATAACGTTATTGGCATATACCTGATAGATTAATGTTGACTCTCTAAGGGCCGTGTAATGATGCATGAATGCAGCTCCGGTAACTAGGGTAAACTGACCTAAAGGTTACCACGTACCATGACATGTCCACCCTAGTTATGCAGCTATTTATGTATGATATTGTCTTGATTTGTCCCTTGCTTGAAAGAGTATCACTTAAAGTGTACTGTGATACAAAAAAAGAGGAATTATCATGCATGAATGATTACAAAATTGAGGTGGACATCTCACGGTACGTGGTTACCTTTGGGTGAGTCTACCCTACCTTGGTAGTGCTGGTTCATGCATCATGATGTATCCACTGGTGGGATACTCTCCTAAATGGTTGGCATGATGCACCAATTCAGTACTGGTGAGTACCGGCACAGCATCGGTGCATCATGACAATAATTTGCTTGAACCCTTTAAGGATGGCATAATCCATTATAACATCATGCCTTTGGTAGTCATGATGCGCAAATTCAACATTGGCGAGTCACTCACCAGTGCTGCATTCAAGCATCATGCTGACCCTACTGAGTTGAGACACTCCCAAAGGGTCGGCATGATGCACCAATGCAGTAACAGCGAGTTACTTGCTGGGGCTGCATGGACGCATCATGACATCAAATGTCATCTTTTAGCGACATGCTGACCGCTTAGGGTTACAGCTGACCTGATACAGCTGCCGTGTTATCGTGTCAGACGCACCTCCCAATAACAAGTAACTATGTCAGACAGAAATAAAATACATAGCCAAAGGTTTGTTTCACGAGTTGAAGGGGTGCCGTATTTCATGAGGCCGTAGGCCAAGTGAAATGCGGCACCCCCTTCAAAGTGAAATAACCCTGTTAACAGACTAAAACGAGTGTTCCTTTGGGTTTATTTTTCATCTTTTTCGATTCAAATTTTCAAAACTATGGTAGGGGGAAGCCTAAAAAGACATTTTCTAGGTCGTTCAAATGTAAACAAACCGCCACATCTGATGACGTCACAGGCCGTTAAATACGACCATGGGTCATTTAACAGGGGGGGTGTAATACGGCCTTCCTTGGTGAAGTCAATGACACTGCAGTATTCCATAGAAAATAAATATGTGTAATTTAGTTGTGTTTGTTGTTTAGCACTAAGTCAGACATGATGTATATTCTTATTTTATTTTTTGTTCTCTTGATATAGAAAGTTCACAATTTTGGGACCTTTTAAAGACCCCCCCCTAAAAGAAATGCCTGTTGGAGTAGATTCTGGTCTCAGATAGGGGATGCCCGGAGTCACTGAGCAGTGATGCCACTTTTCCTTCTTTTGCAGGAATTCATACTTTTTGGCTGGAATTTCTGCATTGAATAACAATTAATTTACTACAGAAATTGACCAAAATCTCAAGATTTGCTACATTTTGTTGACGAGGCAGTGGCATCTCTGCTGACCACATACTTAGGGTGACCTCTGCAGTAAATACTGAATGAGTTCTGGCTGGTCAAAATAGTTTGCGGAATTTGCTAAACTAATAAACTTGCTCCAAAACGTGATTAAACATAGGTATACGTTTGAATCGATGCATGTCTGCCATTTTAAAATACATTTTTCACTGCTGGGCGTGGTATATCCATCTAGATATACCACAGTGTCTAGCCACTCACCTCACAGTAGCTAAGAACGTCTCTGATTGGTCAAGGCTACCCATCACAGACTCTCAACCAATCAGGGAGGAGCTCTGATTTTTATTCATTGGCTATTACGTAGCAAGTCGTGTTATAATATGGAGTAACTGGTTAGTACTCGTATTAATCCACAGGGGGTGGTACTAGCTTCCAGCCTGTGATGCCGTGACGTCACTGCTAGCTATACCCTCCAACATGGACATTTGACTTTTTTTTGCCTGTATATTGCCTGTATATTGCCTGTATATTGCCTGTATATTGCCTGTATATTGCCTGTATATTCCTCTATATTCCTCTATATTCCTCTATATTCCTCTATATTGCCTCTATATTGCCTCTATATTCCTCTATATTCCTCTATATTGCCTCTATATTGCCTCTATATTGCCTCTATATTCCTCTATATTGCCTCTATATTCCTCTATATTCCTCTATATTGCCTCTATATTGCCTCTATATTCCTCTATATTGCCTCTATATTCCTCTATATTCCTCTATATTGCCTCTATATTGCCTCTATATTGCCTCTATATTGCCTCTATATTGCCTCTATATCGCCTCTATATTGCCTCTATATTGCCTCTATATTGCCTCTATATTGTCTCTATATTGCCTCTATATTGCCTCTATATTGCCTCTATATTGCCTCTATATTGCCTTTATATTGCCTCTATATTACCTCTATATTCCTCTATATTCCTCTATATTGCCTCTATATCGCCTCTATATTGCCTCTATATTACCTCTATATTGCTTCAAAATGACTGTATGATACAGGGGTATCATGGGAATCAGACTAAATGTGAGGCAATGTGAGGCAATGTGAGGCAATGTGAGGCAATGTGAGGCAATGTGAGGCAATGTGAGGCAATGTGAGGCAATGTGAGACAATGTGAGACAATGTGAGACAATGTGAGGCAATGTGAGGCAATGTGAGGCAATGTGAGACAATGTGAGACAATGTGAGGCAATGTGAGGCAATGTGAGGCAATGTGAGGCAATGTGAGGCAATGTGAGGCAATGTGAGGCAATGTGAGGCAATGTGAGGCAATGTGAGGCAATGTGAGGCAATGTGAGGCAATGTGAGGCAATGTGAGGCAATGTGAGGCAATGTGAGGCAATGTGAGGCAATGTGAGGCAATGTGGGGCAATGTGAGGCAATGTGAGGCAATGTGAGGCAATGTGAGGCAATGTGAGGCCCCTAATCCAGACAAGACTCCGAAGAATGTAACACCGGCGTCCGGCGCTAATGGCGTCACTGACGGGCGCAGGAGACCGTCCGGGAGGTAGCCTGAAGTGTGAGAATGAACTATGAATGCAGCACTGGCGAGTTACTCGCCGGGGCTGCATTGGTGAGGACAAATGTTACCCTATAGTGAAATGTCCTCCTTAAGAGGCTGTATAGTGTATTAATGTGTTCTACCCTTGGTCATCATGATGTATGAATGCAGCCCTGGCCAGTTACTCACAAGAGGAGTGTGTCAATTTTGTAGGAAAGACATAATGCATGAATGTAGCCCTGGTAAGTTACTCACCAGGGGCTGCATTCATGCATCATGATGACCAAGGGCATGATGCATTAATGCACTATGTACCCCTCAATGGTCAATCAATGTAACAATTCATTTCCCTCACCTTTCTGACGAGGAGTATCTTCCAGTCTCACAGCCTCTGTCTCTTGACGTCTTCCTTGATTTCCTTCACCACAGGGTAATGACTTGTCAGATTCCTATATACTAAATGTAGATGAACATGAGTAAACTTACCCCTTCACTTACAGCCTGAGGTATGCCACGGTACACAGAGGAGCTGGACTAGTCAGCAACACTAAATAACTTACAGTATTTTTAATTTGCTTTATTCTTAACACTATTGTTTATTTAAATGATGAGAGGAAGGTGCTCCTGTTTGCATTGGGTTAATGACCATGCTGACGACACGGGCGACATAGCGACATTTTTTAGGCCATTTTAAAAATCGACGGACCCAGGAAAAAAATCGAAACACAGGAATTTTTCTCTAAGTTCTTGTATACCTAAAAATCGACACAGTGACACGGCCCTTTTGCTTAAATTCGACACGGTCAAACCCATGCATGTAGAAGTAGTATATAGGAGCATATTCAGCGCGTAGTAAACGGGTGCATCTAGGTCAGTTGACACTTGCAGAACGGAAGTGACCTCTGTCAACCAATCAGAAGCTTCTAAATGACAGGAAGTGACGTCATCAGAGGTCATGACATACTTTACAAGCTTCTGATTGGCTAGTACAATGTCAACATGACCTACTTCACTTGTACACGTGTTGAAGACCACGTGCTTATAATAAATGTCAACAATGACACGTGTTTAAGACCACGTGGCTGAAATAAATGTCAACAATGACATTGAGTAATGCCGTCACATGCTAAAGACAAACACAAGGCAAGAAATATTATTTTGGTTACTTTATTCACATTTTATACTTTGTACAGTTCTTGCACACAAACAAGTCATGACCATTCCCTGCAATGTTACACATGATGCAGAAAGAACGATTGGTTGTGAAACCTTTCTGACCTTTCCAAGAAACACCTAGAGTATTCCAAGTACTCACCCAACTAGTCCCCATCTTCACAATTTTAGATAGTTTCACATCAAACAATGACTGAGCTAGAAAGTATTCGCGATTGTTTCTCACACCTGGAGTCAGAGCATTCAAGTAATCAGTTTTGAAACTGACTTCATACGAGAAATGCTGTAACACTGCTGTGAGAGACAAAGCTTTCAACTCTAGAGTAGCTTGCAGACACGTGAAACACACATTGTAAGCGATATCTGAAGGGTTCATGGGAACATTACACCTACAGAATGCGCCTATAATAGGTGATTCACGTAAGACTTCGTTGAACTCCATGAAGCTCTTGAAACTCCCTAGAGTGTATCTAGCATAGTGTCTGGGGCAAGTCAGAGAGTTATGCATTTGATACACAGCTATGGTGAAATCTGCAACGAATATAGGCAGATTCAATGTGGATTGCTCTATACACTGAGTGTATGCGTCCCAGAAAGCTTCATGGAAATCTCTGTACACATGTATACTGGAAAAACAGCGCTCAACAACATCAGGTAAGGTTCCTCTAAAATAGCTAACATTGTTTACAGGTATGAACTCCCAGAAGAAATGACCTTTACAACCACAAATCAAAGCTGTGTCAAAGTTACGAGGTGACACTGGTCTTACATGAGTTGTAATGCGTGGGGGTGTACGAACATTTTTCTCACTTTCACGTGCTGAGAGAGTTGGTGCTGAAGCATCAAGTCTTGAACTACAACTACCATATATAGAACTGTACATACTGACAGAGTCAAGGATATCGTCTATTTTTGACGTCAACTTGCTGTCAGCCATTGTATATATTTCTTGACACTAATCAGAAAAAAAAAAAAATTTCTCTGATGAATTTGACGGACAAAGAGAGTTTAGTAAAGTAGTCTGAAATCAGTCAGTGGCGTCTTTGTAACAACTCTTTTTTCACGCCTGATTTTATTTTTTGGTGTGATACAGTTCACTTTTTTTTGTTATTTTAAGAGCTTTTTTTTTAGCGATATAGTTCACTAGGAGAGAAATTGAGGTGAAACATTCGGAGAGAAATTGGATAATTTCCTCGAATGTTCAACTATAATTTCTCTCTCTTTCTCTTTATAGAAGCTGTATTATTTACATTTTTATGAAAATTTTTCATGAAAATTTTTCTCTTTTCTTCTTTTTTTTTTTTACTATATAGTTAGTACTACTTAATTTCCAATTATGGAAATTTTTTCTTTTTCTTCACAGAAAATTTTCCTTTACTCCTTCTTTTTTTTTACTATATAGTTAGTACTACTTAATTTCCATTTGTGGAAATTTTCTTTTCTTCACAGAAAATTTTCCTTTTTCTCTTCAACTATTTTTCTCTTTTCTTTTTTACTGTAGGAAAATACTGTTTGTTTTTTTACTTTTTTTGAGTGATACAACTCACTTGTCTTTATCACACACAAACACACACACACACACACACACACCCACACACACACACACACACACATACAAACACAAACATGTTCAGAAAGAGAGAGAGTCATATATCTAAAGGTTCAGTGCTGACACCATCTTCACATACTATTCTCTTAATGTACTGGTAATTTAGACCTTGCTTGTTCTGAGAGTATGTAGTGACGTGATGGTCTATAACTCTGAAACCTCTGTTTGTCACAACATGAGTCTTTTCTGTTTTCAAAACGTTCTGATAATTTGTCTCAGTAAGATTATTCTGCCTCTGGATAACTCCTTTGCAACTAGTCTTATTCCCTGTCTCACTGACACACATGTAACATTTAGGGTTCAAAGATGTCATAGCGTCTCCTTCCCACTCTATCTTGAACAGACCTGGAGTTCGCTTGTCAAACACCAGGCGGCGATAGCAACACAGTGGTTGTACCCATGGGTAGTTGTGTGTTCTACATTGAATGTACGTCTCTCTATGTTGAGGATTATCACAAGATTCAGAAGGTAACCACTTGTGACGCTCTCTGAAGTATTGCTCACGCATCTCAGGTTTGACAGCTTCGTCTAAATTCTTTTTAGACAATGCAAAATAAAAACTGTCAGTGTCCATTTCACACATTTCAAAGTCTTTTGAGTCAATGAACTTCAACAAGAAGTCGTAGTAGAACGCTAACATTTTAAGTTTAGCATACTGGTATACCAAGAACCCAATCTGAACAGGTAAGTCGTATGTGATACTAGTCGGGAGAGATGACATTTCCACAGTGTTCTCACTGATGTCATGCACTTGTTGTACTGACCAGTGCAGACAATGTCGACTAGCAAAATCTGGACTTACATATTTAGTATTCAAGAAATTCTGCTTGTTACATATAGTCTTACCATATGAACTAATACCTAACAGTTTATACAAGTCAGACAGGATCTTGCAGTCAACATTCTCATCTCCTTTCCGTCTAGCTGCTGTCACTTCTTGCACAAAAGGTCTGAAAGTTTCTTCAGGTGTGTATTGAACTAACAAGTGCACTTTGCTAACTACTAAACCTTTCTCTAGATACCACTTAAGTAACGGAGTACCTAGTAGAAGACCTGATCCATGGAAACTGTCTCTGAGGTTGACGCAGTTTCCCTACACTTTCTAGATAAGTTTTCATATGGTCACCTACATCTTCTTTGCTGACAAGAATGTTCTTGAAAACTGGTGTCATTTCAGCAAAATATGGTTTGAGATGCTCAGGTGTGTGAATATCTACTTGAATCAACCCAAACACTGAACCACTTTTCACACCTTCTATTATCTCAGCTTGACTCATCTTACCAGCTGAAGACGGTCTATTAACACTCCATTCAGGTTTCAGTTTCAAACACTGAGTGTTTTTTCGTAATTTGATCCACCGACATTCATATTGTTCTACTACTGTGTAACCTAAACTTTTCAGATACAGAGTTACAGCAGCTGTTTTACTAGAACGCTCTTCTATCCATTCCCGACCCTTCGTACTAGTCATCAATGTCTTGTTAATCTGACATGTATGACCATGCCAATAGCAACCATGGAACTGATATATCAATTTACGATCAGGGACTATCCCATCTACTCTTATACGCTGACTACCTACACTGACTTCACCATAATTGTATTGATGTAAAATAGGTACTTTGTCTAGTATAGCTCTGTAACGGAGCCATTCTACAGCTGAGTAACTGATTTGCTGACTGAGAACAGGCTTGAAATCATCTTCGTGACGTCTCACTACATAGAACCCTGTACAATGAGCTTCACCCATACATTTCAAGTACAAGCTATTTGCATCTACTCCTAAAATGTGATCACACTTTTTACTCTCAACTCCATACTTACGCTCTCTTATTCTAGTTATACCACTACGATGGTGTCTGTGGAATATTATAGCAGGTCCACCAACTAAATTCTTTCTCAGTAAGTTGTGGACTTCTTTTTCATGGTGTGAAAAGAGAACATAATGTGTCGCATTCAACTCAGTGTTCTGAAAGAGGAACTTCAAAGTCAAACCTGGAAGTGTCAAACCATCTTTGAACATGTCGACATTCCTTTCTATGAAGAACTTGCTATGTTCATTTATAGCTCTGACAAATGGAGCTACATCTAAATTGTTATACAGTCAACTCCCTCTAATGTGGCCACCCTTGGGACTATGAAAAAGTGGCCGCTTTGGTGGGGTGGCTGCATTGGAGGGGGTCATTTTCTGTACATTGTAGTATATCTGGGACTGTGAAAAGTGTCTGCATTAGAGGGATTGGCTGCACTGGAGGGGTGGCCGCTAAGAGGGAGTTGACTGTAGTACACTAAGTAGTCTTTCATTGTTTTCATTTTTTCTTTCACCCACACTTCTTTACAGCTTCTATACTCGGCTTGAGTTATACCTTTCCCAGTCAGAGAGCTATAGAAACTCCTCCTAGGTGGGAGAGTTGTGTTATCTAATTTTCGGACATTGTCCATCCACTCATAAGGAAAAAAACCTTTCTCTGTGTCTTTCAAAAAAGCTTTCAAATAACTAGCGTAATTATAACCTGGAGCTAGATAGTTCACCATGTCTAAGAACACTAAGTGCTCAGTGTATACAGCAATGTACTGGTTACACCTTTTTATAGTCGTCATAGGTTTCTTTTCTCTTTCTGAGAAGAAAGTGTGGAAGCTTCTCTTTATTAGATTTAAGTCATATCGACCTGAGTTAAAACCTACTACAGGTACTCTGTTCATATAAGCTGTCAGAGCTTGTTTAGCTCTGACGACAGGTGATAAATTATACTTACTTTTCTCTAACTTAGCAGCTTTCAAAGCTGCACTCTCTAACCTTTCCTCTTCAGCTTGCAGAGCATCTAGCCGATCTGTCACTACTTTAAAACGCTCTCTGACACGTTCACCTATTTCACAAGCTAACATATCTATGTACCCTAATACACGACTGACTAAGTCATCTTTTTCCCTGGTTCTGTATACCCTGGAAAGTCACTAGCTACACTAGCAGACAGTGGTACATGATCTAACTCAAAAGTTGTGTTACAACTTTTCTCACCGTTCTTTACAAAATAACTTTCAAAGTCGAAAGCAATCTTATATGGGTATATCTTTAAGTGAGCAGGTGTGTGTACACCTAGCTCACTCAACTTCTGAAATATAGTTCTACTAGGTTTGTACACACCTCCTTTGTATATAAATTGTACTTTAGTACAGTCTTTTGTTACAGCAGTGTGTCTCTTCAAGTTGTAATTAGAAGAGAATGCTTTGTAACATTTTTCACAACTGTACACGCGTCCATATTTACACATGTCTACTATCAGACTCAAGTGGTTGCGGTACATGTTGAGATTCAAGACTTTCTTGCTACTACAAAGCTTGCTACGCACTACAGTCACTTTATTAGTACTAGACAGCTTGAACACTCGTATGTCTATTTTGAATACTTTCTCTAATCTATCTAAATCACTTAAGAGAATACCTTTGAACTTTTTCTGACAAGTGTCTGGATAAGCTTCTTTGAAAAGCTCTACAGTTCTATCTAATGTTTTATACAAGTGGTGTGACAAGCATCTAAAGAAACACAAGTTGTCTCTGTACACTCTCTTACTGTAACAGTCTCGGTGGAAGTGTAACATACCTCTTTTCCTGAAACTAGCAGGGACACTCTCTAACTTACCTAAGAACACATTTGTAGGTCTAATATAAGTCAGATTCACATTCACATTACCTACTACAGTCAACTTTGTGTCAGGTCTACTTGTGTCAACTTTCACTTTACTTTTCAATAGATCTATGCAACTTTCAAAGCTCTCAGAGTTCTTAACTAAGAAGTAAGGGTCTTGATGGTCTTCACTGTCATAAAAAACTGAAGAGTTGTTAGCTGAAAAGCATGAAAATACATGACTCTTTGCTCAGCGTCTTCAGTGCAAGTCAAAATTCGACCAAAAGACACAGCTACTCTATAACTGTATAACTGATTCTCATGTATAGCTCTGAGAGCTGTCACTATCTCACTCACTCCTTGATCAGATTCAAAAGTAGTTAATCTGACGTTATATATAGCTTGTACACAACCTAACACAACTAAACCTTGACCTATCGATCTGAAATTTGATTTGTAATATTCTAAGAAAAGAGAGTTTTTCTCAATCTCTTCAGGTAAAACTGTTTCACTAGAGAAGACTTCTCTCAAGCAAGTCTCTGAAGTACACAAGTTCTTACTACTGTTATGTATAGTAACTTGTCTAGGTATTCTAGGTGCATTACACCGAATACAACTGATAGTATTGACGTGTCTATGCATTTTAAAAACTCTTCAGATATACACTCTCTCCTTCTTTTTTTCTTTTCTTTTTTCCACTAGAACATACTCACTAACAGACAGACAGACAGACAGACACATCATGCAAAGAATTTACAGCCCTATCAATACAGTGTTGAGGAACCTTACAACTGATGTAATTTAATTGTTGAGCACTCACCTAACCAGTCTCATCGCAAGTGGTAACACCTCTGTAAAAGTTCTTGTCACTCTCCAGCATCGGCCCAACACGTTCCATAATGTCTTTGATCGTGTTGACAGTGACCGTGTACCCACAGTGTATTGGGCTTGTTGTTGCTCGACCTGCCGGCAGCGCTTTATCCATTTCTTCCACGTACGACGACGTTCCGATGTGGATCTTAGGTTGCCCCCTGTAGAGGTTGACTAACACACCTGTGTGTTTGACAGGGTTGTCTAAGTAGTTCAGATAGTTCTTGACTGCTGGCGCTCCTTTCTTGGCTTCTTCTTTAATCCTGTCATAGTTCTCTATGATAGATTTGCTCTGGTAGAAGAGCCCTCTGAAGTCGTTTGCCCGTAAGTTGACGCGCCTCTCATAAGGCTTGTTCAAATATTGCCTTATTGAGATGCCACTGATGAAGGGGAGCTTGTATACTTCAAGCAGCGTGCATGTGTCCCCAGGTGGGTAGAACAGCTGGTCAGGAACAATGCTACCTTCGGCTTGCTGAGATGGGAAACCAAACCGACTAGGCCATTTCTCACCAGTCAAAAGGACTATGCGGAAGTTAGCCAGCTTAGACCCAACTTTCCTGGATCCGTTCTTCGGCGGAAGCGGTGTCACAACAGCAGTGGCAACCGTCGAGTGGGAAGTAACACTTCCCACACCAGCCTTTGCAGCACGTGCAGCAGCTGCAGCTACAGTAGCCACACTCTTGGTGTACTTTTGCTTCTTTTTTTTTTCAACAACTGCTTCTGGCTGAATCTGTGGAGATGGACCTCTTTTAGTAGCTGTCGTCACGCCCTTGGGAGGATTCACTTCACCACTTGTGTCACCTACTACTCGTGAGTAGTACTCATCTGTGACTACTGTAGCTTCCCCGTTGATGACGACGACAGTGTCGGTCAGTCCAGGAGTGATGATGGCTCCGGTACTATCCCTCACTACAATGTCGGCTGGTACAGCTGTAGTGACAGGTGAGGAAGGTGGAGCACAGTGTCCTTCAGCTTCAGCTTTCTGGAACCACTCATCTGGTACTTCATTCAAGTCGTGCCCGATGATTTGACCTTCTTCTACTTCGTCCTCTGTCAAGTCGATGACGATTGGCGTAGTGGGTCGAAGTAGCTCATCACCTGTCAAGTCGATGACGACTGGCGGAGTAGCTCTAGTAGGAAGAGCTCCATTGCCTCAGCCCAAGGGCATGACGTGTGACAGGGTCTGGTAAGTGAGGACATCTTGAGGCGGTTCAGGGTTGCTGAAGTCTGTAGAGCTCAAAGCTGGTGCTGACGTAGATACATCACGGTCCAGTACGCCAGTGGAAGGAGCCAGCATGCAGTCCAGATCGTGATGTAACCCCAAGATAGCTGCACTCTGCTCTTCAGGTGTACTTGGACGATGAATCCACTGTACTTCATTGCTTACTGTAGGAGGTATCTCCACAGAAACGTCCAGAACTAAGTTCTTGCTCTTAGCTACTTTAGAACTCTTCTTAGAGCTCTTGTTGCCAGCAGACCGCATCCTAAACTAAAACAGTTAGTTTGTAGAAGTTGAAAAGTAGAGGCAGCGTGTAGAGTGGCAGGAGTAGAGTAGTCGTCACAGTTGAGCAGCTCAGGAGCAGTTTGATTTCATCTGAGCAAATCAACGGGTATATATACTAATTTTACTGAGAACGATTGTCAAACGTTGTCACACGTTTGTTGAACGACAATAGACGAACATTTGACGTCTGACATTTTTTTCATATTTCATCTCTAATTGTTATTGTACGACAATTATACGCACGTGTCACTATAGTAAAGTACTAGGCTGAGTTTGGATACAACGTATCTTTATCAACCACACTGCATAAATAAGCACTGGATAACCCATAACAGACTGGTGCTTCTGCGGAGAGCAAAACAAAAAGTTGAAAAACAACATTTGGAAATGTGAACTCTATTCAGATAGCACAGTGGCTGTCAGCTGGATGAGGCGTTGCAACATAAAAGGAACGTTCATGAATGATGTATCTTATACTACACTTTTCAAGATGAAAAAATATAAATACAGTCTAAAAATTTTTTTAAACTTATTATATGATTGACAAGTTTGAAGGTGAAGTTTACATTTTCTTCTTGACGTTTATTTGAAAGATTTTCGTTCAAGTGAGTTAATTTGTGGACACTACTTTTCTAGAGAGGGTGGGGGAAACGATTAGTGTACGTTGAAAACAACCGGCTGTGATCAGATTCAAACTGAGCAGCTCTGAGACAACATGTCCAGTGCAGCTTGTACACCTCTACCGATTTCACTCAGCACTAAAGACCGGCGGTCAGTTTGGGAGTTCATTTCAGACGTCAAGAGTGGAGTAGAGACTGGTGAGGAAAAGCAGTTGTTCAGATATTGTCCTGAAGAGTACATCAGAGATAGTTACATACCTCCAAATCTAGATTTTTCAAATTGTTTTCTGCATAACAACACGACTCCCATAAATGCTAGTAGTCCTTCTCTCAAGAAGTTCATAACTAGTTCTACTGGGAAAGCTACTCAATATGAAGTAGTGAGCAGCGTGTTACTGCTAGTTTCTAAGTTACAACACAGTGTAACTTCTCATAGTGTAGTAGCTTCAGCTATTAACTTTCAAAAATGTAGGATGAAACCCTACTTCAAAATTAATCAGCTCGAATCACAGCAGCTGGGAAATTCCGTGTTCATCTCTACGAGTATGGTACAAGGCTTAATCAAGCACACAGTATCAGCTCCTGACAAGATAACACGTGCTCAATACTCTTCAGATCGGTTTCTGTATGAAAGAGCATACAAGACTGAGATTGGACACAATGCAAATGGGTGTTGTCACGTTGTAAGAGTAGTTGTACAACGTTGTCAAAACCCTACTCTACTGTGCCAAGGAGTCTTTTATGAACTGGTGACAGCCTTTCCAACTCAATCCTTCTCCCCTAACTGATGAAAAAAAAACTTGACCAATAGTCTATTAGATGCTTCACAAAAAAAAAAAGTGAAAAAAAAGTATAGGTGTACTAACAAACTAACTCTGGTCTCTCATATATTGAGAGACCCCCCTTTCAAACTGTCACTCTACTTCTTAAAATATTTTCCATGCACACTGTGTTTTAAACGGTTAGTTGTCAAGTCATAAATCACTCAGAGTATATAGGGTCGTGTAAGTGCACTCACTCATTCAAACGACCTTTCAACGTCATCATGAAGACAGCTCACGACCTCTACACGCTAGTTAAGGCTAGATACCCTGAAGACGAGTTAGTATTACAGTATGTGTGTGAAAGAAAAGAGTCTGTCACATGCACTGTAAAAACTTTACAGTACATTTTCAATCATTTCAAACAGACTTTAGAGCATAGGAAATGGTTGTATTACACTTGGGTTCTGCTAAGTGATAGCTTCAATGAGAGTGAAGGTAAATGTATAGACAAGTTGATTATGAAGCACGACTTGTCTAAGTTTTCAGCTGTAGAAGCTGTTGGATACGGCTGGAAGTTTGGCCGCCTTAAGAGTTCAAAACCTCTCAAGAACTCTGACCACCTTGCAATGTGGGAATCAGCGCTGAAACACCACTACGCAAACAACCCTCATCATCCTCAGTACCACTCTAATCAAGACATGCCGACACATTACTTGTTAGAGAGTATCATAGACATGCTAGGTTGTCGGCTTCAAAGGAACTTAGCAGGTCGTTCAGATTTGAAAGTAGAAGACATTTTCAAAATCCCAGATACGTATCTAGAACGTTACACTGAAGCAGACAGACACAGAGTTAAAACTTATTTAAGTCAGTGGGAGCGTGATATTACAACGTCCCCTCATCGTAGTGGTTTAGCGCTCAGAATGTTATTGTAAACACTCTGATAAAAAAGTGAAACGTTAGTGCATCATATAGAGTTGGGTGGGGTGGGGGGTGTGTATAGTATTAGCATAGGGTGTATGGGGTGGGGGCACCCCTCTAGTGTGAAATGGATAGGGGGGCGAGGAGTTCGAACTCAGAACGTTTTGCATGCTCTTTACACGATTTCCCTACGTATCTAGTCTAAAGAGCTTTATAAAAGCTCCCCCTAACCTACAACACCCCATACAACGCTCTACCTACCTACCTGCCTGTCTACTCCTTCACACACTAGCTCATCATGGCAGATTTCAATTTAGTAGTACCTGTATCATCATTCTTCAAAGGAGAGCCGTTAGGATACTTACCAGACGCTATGCTACTGAAAATAAGTAGTAAGTTGCCGACATCAGATTACATACGGTTAGGTTCATACCTCAAAGTGAACTTGAAGGACATGGGATATCTCAGTTGTGAGAGAAGTGTCATAACTCAAGCTAGAGAAATGTTCACTACTTGCAGTGATCGTTCTCTCCAGTGAACAATTCCACACCGGTTTCTTCTAAATGACTTCTGAAAGTTTGGTTCAAAAATTCTTTTCCTTTGTCAGTCTGGATTTTAACAGGTTGTCTACTCTCAGTCATTTTTTTGTAAGCTTCTAATACATCTACAGCTTTCTTGCTCTTGACAGGTTGAGCAAAGCCATATCTTGAGAAGACATCTATACCAGCTAAAATATACTGGTACCCCTTGTTCTCACGTGAAGACTCTCTCATGTCAATAAGATCTAACTGCCATTGTCTATCTATACCCCAAGTCTGAGTCTTGTGTCTTGTGAACCGTCTCTTGTAAGGTTTGTGTCTAGTGTAAGCATCTGCATCTTCAAAGCTTTGTCCGCCATAACTTTGCTAGTTGACGAGGTGTTATACCAGTACCACTCTGTGAAGTATTAGCTTTACGTTTACGCCCTGGTGTTATACTATATGAACGTCTTCTGAAGGGAGAGACAGTCATAGAACTACCACTCTTGAAAGATTCTTTGTTTCTGACGAACTTCAAGTCTGGGTTCAGCCTTTTAACAGCTGCGATGAAGTGCTTTTGTCCTATGAGAGGTTGCTTCTAAGTTAGACTATTTTTCCGAGCTGCATCACCTAGTAGATCAATGATGTTACTCCCTTCTATACGCCGCCCGTGCACTACTGTGCCAAGGAGTCTTTTATGAACTGGTGACAGCCTTTCCAACTCAATCCTTCTCCCCTAACTGATGAAAAAAAAACTTGACCAATAGTCTATTAGATGCTTCACAAAAAAAAAAAGTGAAAAAAAAGTATAGGTGTACTAACAAACTAACTCTGGTCTCTCATATATTGAGAGACCCCCCTTTCAAACTGTCACTCTACTTCTTAAAATATTTTCCATGCACACTGTGTTTTAAACGGTTAGTTGTCAAGTCATAAATCACTCAGAGTATATAGGGTCGTGTAAGTGCACTCACTCATTCAAACGACCTTTCAACGTCATCATGAAGACAGCTCACGACCTCTACACGCTAGTTAAGGCTAGATACCCTGAAGACGAGTTAGTATTACAGTATGTGTGTGAAAGAAAAGAGTCTGTCACATGCACTGTAAAAACTTTACAGTACATTTTCAATCATTTCAAACAGACTTTAGAGCATAGGAAATGGTTGTATTACACTTGGGTTCTGCTAAGTGATAGCTTCAATGAGAGTGAAGGTAAATGTATAGACAAGTTGATTATGAAGCACGACTTGTCTAAGTTTTCAGCTGTAGAAGCTGTTGGATACGGCTGGAAGTTTGGCCGCCTTAAGAGTTCAAAACCTCTCAAGAACTCTGACCACCTTGCAATGTGGGAATCAGCGCTGAAACACCACTACGCAAACAACCCTCATCATCCTCAGTACCACTCTAATCAAGACATGCCGACACATTACTTGTTAGAGAGTATCATAGACATGCTAGGTTGTCGGCTTCAAAGGAACTTAGCAGGTCGTTCAGATTTGAAAGTAGAAGACATTTTCAAAATCCCAGATACGTATCTAGAACGTTACACTGAAGCAGACAGACACAGAGTTAAAACTTATTTAAGTCAGTGGGAGCGTGATATTACAACGTCCCCTCATCGTAGTGGTTTAGCGCTCAGAATGTTATTGTAAACACTCTGATAAAAAAGTGAAACGTTAGTGCATCATATAGAGTTGGGTGGGGTGGGGGGTGTGTATAGTATTAGCATAGGGTGTATGGGGTGGGGGCACCCCTCTAGTGTGAAATGGATAGGGGGGCGAGGAGTTCGAACTCAGAACGTTTTGCATGCTCTTTACACGATTTCCCTACGTATCTAGTCTAAAGAGCTTTATAAAAGCTCCCCCTAACCTACAACACCCCATACAACGCTCTACCTACCTACCTGCCTGTCTACTCCTTCACACACTCGCTCATCATGGCAGATTTCAATTTAGTAGTACCTGTATCATCATTCTTCAAAGGAGAGCCGTTAGGATACTTACCAGACGCTATGCTACTGAAAATAAGTAGTAAGTTGCCGACATCAGATTACATACGGTTAGGTTCATACCTCAAAGTGAACTTGAAGGACATGGGATATCTCAGTTGTGAGAGAAGTGTCATAACTCAAGCTAGAGAAATGTTCACTACTTGGTACCAGAAAAGTTGTACTACTAGGTGGAAGGAACTAGCAGACGCCTTGGAAGAATCTTACCGTATGGACCTCATCCAATTCTCACGTGAGTACATGGACAAGCATGACATGTGGGATGGCTTAGAGAGTGGAGACATGGAGTGGAAAGTGCAGAAATATTTCTCTCTTTTAGCTGAGCTCTGCCCTAGAGACTGGAAGACTATAGGGATCTACTTAGGGTTGACTTCTCATGAAGTAGCTTTCATCTCTCAACCTGTGCCTTCTGACAGGACTGTCAAGAACCCTGTCTATGAAGTGCTGAGAGCTTGGAAGTACAACGAGACGTCTGAGCCTATGGCTCTGATGAAAGTGTTGCAAGACGACATGGGTCGCAGCGACGTCGCAATGTATGTTCAAGGGTTGTATGCAGCTGTACCCAAAGACATAAAAGTGAGCTGTGTCACTCCAGTGTTGACCACTCTCGTCTGATCACTGCAGTAAGATGGACGTCTCTAGCACTGTGGAATCTGTTGAATTCGATCCTAGACTACAGTCACCTTTCACTATGCTAATAGCAGGACCTACATCGTGTGGTAAGAGTCGTCTAGTATTCGAAGTGATAAATAACGTGAAGACTCTCGTCACACCTGAAGTACACGATATAACTTACTGCTACAGCCAGTGGCAACCAGAGTTTGAAAAGTTGAAAAGTGCAGGTGTGAAATTCAACGAAGGTCTTCTTACAAGAGATGAACTTTTCAACTCTAGTCGAGATACTACTAAACACTCGATGCTCATCATAGACGACTTGTTAGACCCGGAATATGCACCTATAGCTAAAGACCTCTTCATCAAAGGTTCTCATCATCTGAACATGAATGTAATATTCATTACTCAGAACTTATTCTTTGCTAACAAAGACTTCAGGACTCTCAGTTTAAACAGCCATTATCTAGTTATTTTCAAGAACCCTCAAGATATGAGTCAGATAAGTTATATATCTAGACAAGCTTTCCCAGCACAACCATCTTTCTTGACTCAGGTATATAACAAAGAGACTACAGCTAAGCACTCATACATAGTGTTGGACTGTAAGCAGAGCACACCTGACAACTTGCGAGTGAGGAACAGTATAACAACACCTTGGAACAGCTTAGTATTCATTCCTACTGGGAAAAAGCAGAAGAAATGAATGGTAGTACTAAGAGTAAGCGTGCTGAGAGTCTTAAGCGCCGTCAGAGAAGTGCTTACTACCAAAAGTTAGTTTCTTTACGTCGTCATTACTCTCTGTTGAAACATATAGCTAAATGTAGTACTACAGACTGTCAACATTTAGTGAGAGGTCTCAGTGAAGAAGTGATCAGACTAATGAGTGTCATATGTGTCAATGCAAAACCTTGACACCGAACTCAGTTCACGCAGTCAAGAAGTTATCGCCGTACAAGAAACAACTGAAGGCTATAACAAAACCTAAGATTACTGTCATAGCTAAGAGACGAATACTACAGCAGAAAGGTGGTTTCATAGGTGCACTGCTAGGTGTAGCACTACCTCTTATTACTAGTCTCATAGGATCAGCTGTCAAACGGTAGTCATGTCTTACACACGTATGGCTTTAGTGAGACCTGATTTAGTGGGTAGAAGCGACACCCCCATTTCTTCTACTACTAACACTGACCCGCTACCTAGTGCAACACTCGCGTCTTCTGCTCCAGCTGTGCTACCAGACCCTCAAACTCAGTTTTATGAGAGTCAACTAGTCAGAGAAAAACTATCCCCACACAGTAGTCTAGTGGAGATATTGAGTCACTTACAGAAAGAAGCAACTAGAGTATTGAATGACTCTCAGTTGAACACTAGTGAGAGACTCAGTAGATACAACCAGCTCATGACTAAATCTTCTATACTATACAAAAAAGCTAAAATTGTGAGTCAAGCTGCTTCTTCTATGAACCCTAGAAATATTACTCCACACCGTCGCAGAAAAGGTAGAAGAGGAGAAGAAGCAGACGATGAAGCTAGTTCAGGCGAGGATGATGATATGTTTTCTACCACTAGTCATCAAACTCGAACTCCAAGTTTACTTGGGGGTAGTGGAGACGATGAATATGAGTCTCAAGAAGAAGAAGGAGAAGACACAGGACCTATAGGTAGACAATGTGTCATGGTGATGGATACTTTAATTCAAAGGCGTGTACCTAATAGTTATCAGAAGACTGCTATGAATCTGTATAGACACTTGGCAGACTCTGACAAAGGTCGAGGTACTATCAACTGGACTCCTAGTGGTGAACTAGTAGTGCACGGGCGGCGTATAGAAGGGAGTAACATCATTGATCTACTAGGTGATGCAGCTCGGAAAAATAGTCTAACTTAGAAGCAACCTCTCACAGGACAAAAGCACTTCATCGCAGCTGTTAAAAGGCTGAACCCAGACTTGAAGTTCGTCAGAAACAAAGAATCTTTCAAGAGTGGTAGTTCTATGACTGTCTCTCCCTTCAGAAGACGTTCATATAGTATAACACCAGGGCGTAAACGTAAAGCTAATACTTCACAGAGTGGTACTGGTATAACACCTCGTCAACTAGCAAAGTTATGGCGGACAAAGCTTTGAAGATGCAGATGCTTACACTAGACACAAACCTTACAAGAGACGGTTCACAAGACACAAGACTCAGACTTGGGGTATAGATAGACAATGGCAGTTAGATCTTATTGACATGAGAGAGTCTTCACGTGAGAACAAGGGGTACCAGTATATTTTAGCTGGTATAGATGTCTTCTCAAGATATGGCTTTGCTCAACCTGTCAAGAGCAAGAAAGCTGTAGATGTATTAGAAGCTTACAAAAAAATGACTGAGAGTAGACAACCTGTTAAAATCCAGACTGACAAAGGAAAAGAATTTTTGAACCAAACTTTCAGAAGTCATTTAGAAGAAACCGGTGTGGAATTGTTCACTGGAGAGAACGATCACTGCACGAGTTTTGGGTTTTACAACATGTAAAGTCCAAGTAAATCAGTGTAAATCTTCTCGACATTCTGTGCAAAGATGGTGATTGAGATTTACACTAATTTACTTGGCATTTACGTTCATTGATATTTACAGGAATTTTCAACTTCAGTAATGTCCATGTAAATATTGTGTAAATTGTTGTAATTTTTACTGTAAATTGATGTGCAGATTGGGTTTAAAATTTACATCAATTTACCTGGCATTTACATCCATTGATATTTACATGGATTTACCCCCCTGTAATTTCCAAGTAAAATCTGATGTAAACATGTGCAAGTATCATTGTAAATCTGTGCAAAGGTGATGCTTACGGTTTACACCAATTTACCTGGCATTTACATCAATTGATATTTACATGCATTTACCTCTTTTGTAAGGTGTACCCTTATCACAATAGGCGCCATAAAGGCTAGGTTAAGGCTCTACCCAGACAACCCTGACGCCACAAGAGGATAGAGAGAGCACTATTAGAAGGACTACATGATTCTTTCAGACTAGCAACTTTATAATGTATAATAACGGGGTGAGGGTTCCCTAGCTCCCGTGGTTAGTATCAAGGTTTTTACCCCTCCAGAGGGCTTCAAAATAATGCATAATAACGGGGTGAGGGTTCACTAGCTCCCGTGGTTAGTATCACGGGTTTTTACCCCTCCAGAGGGCTTCAAAATAATGCATAATAACGGGGTGAGGGTTCACTAGCTCCCGTGGTTAGTATCACGGGTTTTTACCCCTCCAGAGGGCTTCAAAATAATGCATAATAACAGGGTTAGGGTTCACTAGCTCCCGGGGTTAGTATCACAGGTTTTTACCCCTCCAGAGTAGTATTAAAAATATGTTAGTCTACCTGGACACGTGCACCCTTTCCCCCCTCCTCCACCCTAGTCCCACATGCTGCTGGTAAGACAATAGGTGAGGACAATGGGTGTGCGCCACTACCCACTGGTCACCATGCCAACCGCCGCTGCCTGACCGCCACACTACTGTAGAACAATGCACCCCTACCTGAGTGAGGCTCAGTGCGGCCTGGGGTGTGACCTACATAGCTAACTTTAGGCTTTCTGCTACACCTCCAGTGCAGGTACTGGTCAGCACACACACACAGGGGCTGGCCACAGTAAGGACAAGTCGTGTGTTACACAGTAACAGAGGGAGAGCACATTGTGTTCTATACTACAAATCTACAGACCTTACTGTGCACCCATGTGAGTATAACACACAGTTTATGTACAATAGGTTATTAATATACATTCAATAATGATTTATCTATTTAAAACCAATATGTAATTATACATACAAGTTTCTGCAGATGTTACTGTGTTTCCCATACAATAATCAGGTACTCTTGTCTTAGTATAACTGTTTTACATTTGATAATGCTATTTTCTTGTGAAATCTACTGTATTTGTGTGTACATATTATATGTTATGCAATTTTAATATAAATTTGTTTTTATTTCCAGTTCTTCCTTAACCATACTGCTGCTGGACAAACTGCAGCAGTATGGGGGCGGAGCCCTGGCCCTGGGGGCGGACCCCTTGCCCTGGGGGCGGACCCCTGGCCCTGGGGCCGGACCCCTGGCCCTGGAGGCGGACCCCTGGCTCTGGGGGCGGACCCCTGGCCCTGGAGGCGGACCCCTGCCCCTGGGGCGGACCCCTGGCCCTGGGGGCGGACCCCTGGCCCTGGAGACCCATGGCGTTGGAAGCCCATAAAAGTCCACCAAATGATGTTCCAATTGATGAAAATAAATAAAACGTTCCATTACTGGGTATAATATTATGTCCGTTCCCCAAAAAGTAGGGTTTCCTAGGGTAACTAATGAATTTACCTGGGCTTTACACAATTTGTAAGGATAACAATTACTCACATTTACAAGGTTTTGTAAAAGGTGTAATGGTCGAAATTACTCACATTTACAGGGATTTGTAAAAGGTGTAATAGTCAAAATTACTCACATTTACAGGTTTTGTAAAAGATGTAATGGTCGAAATTACTCACATTTAGAGGCACTTACACAAAATGTAATGGTCGAAATTGCTCATATTTACAGGAATTTGTGCAAGGTGTAATGGTCGAAATTACTTACATTTACAGGCACTTACACAAAATGTAATGGTCGAAATTACTCATATTTACAGGAATTTGTGCAAGGTGTAATGGTCGAAATTACTTACATTTACAGGCCCTTACACAAAGTGTAAATACAGCCATTACGAGCTTTGATCAAGGTAGTAAAGCCTTGCAAAGATCGATTTTGATCAGCTTTACATTTGAGGTAAATTTTATTGTAAATGCCTGTAATGGTCTGTAATAGTCTGTAAAATCGGCCTTTACACCAAATGTAAATCCTATGTAAAAGGCAAAGCTCGTGCAGTGGATGACGTGAAATGCGCTATAGCTGAACGATTTAACGCTACACTGCAAGGTAAGCTGTGGCGTTGCTTTGCTTACTTCAACAACTACAAGTGGACAAGTATACTTCAAGATCTAGTCCACTCTTACAATAGTACCGTGCATAAGACACTAGGTGCAGCTCCAGTTGACATCACAGACAAGAACTCTGATGCTCTGTTCTACAGGTTATATGAACAACCACCAGACAAGAGAACTGTGCCTAAGTTACTTTTGAAGAAAGGTTCTAAAGTGCGCATGCTTGCTAAGAAGCGCGCTTTCAACAGAGGTTACGAACCTAACTGGACTGAAGAAGTATACACCATAGATTCTGTCATACCTAAAGGATACCAACTGAAAGATGAACTAGGAGAAGAGATAAAAGGAACTTTCTACCAGCCTGAAGTTCAAAAGGTCCATGTCCGTCAAGGGAAGCGGTACAACATAGAGGAAGTAGTGAAGTACAGAGGCTCAGGTCGTAAGCGTCAAGCATACGTCAAGTGGAAAGGTTACGGGGATAAGTTCAACACGTGGGAACCTGCTAAGAACGTGAAAAAATGGCGTTCACAATGACACTACCTAGCAACTCGTCTATGAAAGTTTTCCCAGACAACACTCTGACAACTTACAACACATTGTTACCTGAGTATGTATCTTCTAGTACTCCAATGGAGTGTGCTCTGCAAGAAATAACGTGTCCTACTAGCTGGTACAACGTAGAATGTGAGACATTGTTGTTCATAGAAGGTGAAACAGACTCAACTATACCCAAGAGCGTCATGAGTGCTAAAAGACTACAAGAAGCACTACATAAGCGAAGCTCAGACTTTTTTCCTTACACAGCGAACGATCCTGTGTTGAACAGGAAAAGTTCAAGTATACATGACAGCGTAGCTAAGAAGTGTCTACAGCGAGGTGTAGAGATCAAACGCTCTAAACAAGTACCAGTACGACAACCTACAGCGACACTTAGTGTAGAATCAGACCCAAGCTCTGGAGAAGTAGCGCGACCTGCGGTGCCACCTAGTGTCGAATCGGACAGCGAAACCGAAACTGAGCCAGACCCTTTAGCAGAAGTGCCGCCATCTGGTGCAGACAGTATCACTTACAGAATAGTACGCGGTTTGAACCCTGAGAACCGTGCGAGTGCAGCAGTCTCAGCTGTGAGAGATTCACTCAACTTAAATTACACAGAAAAAGCAGCATTCATAAACGGGCTTACTACTAGAGAGTCAGAAGTTTTGACTGAGGAAGAACTCAGAGTAGTGAAAATAGAATTAAAGTTAAAGTATTTAGATAAACTAGTCAACACTTTTCAATTCCCAGCAGTCCGGACGTATACAGCTTTCTCTTTGCAAGGTGTATATCTACAAGACAACTCTGACTTCATAAATTATCTGAACAAGTGTATAAACAGGAAACACCCTAGTATAATCAAGAAACTGAGGACACACCACAAGAACAATAAATCTAACGTGTTCACATACAACAGGTATACAATGAAGTGTATTGTAGCTCTACCTCCTGATGTTGTGATACAACTACCAGTAAACTTGGGTGTGCAGTTAGGGTTCGGAGGTGGTGTCTTCTTGATGAATAAGACTGAAGGTCAAGCTGTAGTAGACTTGAAGTTCAGAGCTCAGACTGTCTATGTATACTCTGATATAGTGAAACATAACATCGTTGGAGACAAGAGAGCACCTCTGTTGAGAGTTGTAAACATTAATCCACTACTAGGTGACACACAGACTGTCACTTTCCAACCTTTGATGTACCAACCTGTGAGTAAGAGCAGCTTCAGACAGATCGCGATCTACTTAAGAGACAGCACAGGTCGTCCTATACCATTTGAAAGTGGAGCAGTGACTGTAGTACTAGCTTTTAAGCCTATAAGCAACCACATATAGTAACAGTATGCTTCAGCGCTTTGGCCCACCTCCATACTTAGCCTCTAGAGGGGAGTATGGTGCTTACTATGCTAAATCTCAGTTTGGTCACGGTGTTCTACCAGCTTTCGGTGGAGTAGCTAGGCAACGTGGTCATGGTATTGGATCTATCATATCAGGATTACTGCGAGGAGCTGTCCCCCTTTTGAGCACTATTGGTCATAAAGTTGCTAAGACAGCTGGCACAGCACTACTCTCTACAGGTGCAGGAGTACTTTCAGATGTCATGGCTGGAAAACCACTCAAGAAGAGTGTAAACAAACATGTCAGAGGTCAAAGCCAAGCTCTATTGAAGAGAGCTCATTCTTCAGCTCAGAACTACATAAACAGAGTGTCTCAACCGACTCCAGCGAAACGCCGTGCGACAGTCCGACGTGCAGGACGTACTAAGCAGCAGACAGGCAAAGGGCGCAAGAAGAAGAAGCAGAGTCGTGCTAGCAATAAAGCACTACTGTTCTAATCATGAGTCTGTTACATCCTCATGGCCAGACATGTGCTGTAGGAGAGTTAGATCTCCATGCAGTAGGAGTGACTCAAAAAGACATTCTGAAAAGTCAGACAGTCACTAAGACAACTAACAATGCTTTGACTGACCACACTGACTCTTTCGACTTTACTTTTGAGCCAACTACTCTGTACACAGATTTGAGTGAAGCAGAGTTGTACTTGGAAATAGAAGTTGTAGATGCTGCTGGGACACGTCTAGCAGTAGGTGACGAAGCTGCACCTGTGAACAACATAGGCCACTCCCTCTTCTCTTCTGTTCAACTGTTGATCAACAGAGAGAAAGTGACAGGGAACAATGAAGACTATGCACTGAAATCGACATTGTTAGACTTAGTAGGAACTGAAGTGAACGACAAGACTACTCGGTTGAAGGGTCTACAGAAGTGGATGATGGACACAGCTGGCCACATGGAAGGACGAGTTGCTGCTAACACTGGTTTCGTTGCTCGCCGGAAAGAGTTCAGTGCAAGACGGACTCACGGAGTCATCATCAGACCCCACATCGACCTCCTCAAGCAGTGCAAGCTCTTCCCTTCACATTGTGAGTTCAAGTTCATATATGAACGTAGCTCTCCAGCTTTCTACATGATGCAAGCTGCAGACTTAGACTTCAAAGTGAAGATCACTAAAGCTGAGATGAGTGTGCGCCAAGTGACTGTGAGAGACGAAGTAGCTGAAGTCCACAATAAAACAGTGCTGAACCCTCAGTTCGGGCCATTCAACTACACTCTGACGAGGTGTCGAGTCACTAAACACACTCTAGACGGAGGGTCACAAGAGTACAGTTGGACTCAACCCGACACAAGCCAGATCCCGACCCGTGTCCTACTAGCTTTAGTCAAAGAGACTGCAGCGTCAGGCACTAAAAGCGAGAACCCGTTCAACTTCCAGAACTACTCAGTGAGAGAAGTAGGTCTGAAGTATGATGACCATAAATATGAAGTGAAGACTGACTTTGCTGCAGGGAACTGTGTGAAAGCTTACAGGAACTTGTTCAGAGAGACAGGTCTACTAGCTGTAGGTCAAGATTGTGGTCTCACTTTAGAACAGTTCCAATCAGGGTACACAGTCTTCGCTTTCGACCTGACTCCAGACAGGACTCCTGAATGTCCACGCATCAACTTAGTGAAGCAAGGGAAGTTGACTGTGTCTCTGAGGTTCAACGCCCCTACAAATCACGCCATCTCAGCTGTCATCTGTGCTTTCTACGACAACAACATCCAACTCACAGCTGACAGACTACCAGTCACAGACTACCACATGGCCTGAGAAGATGAAGACTTCACAACTGAACACTGTTCTTAGCCAACACCCTCACACTCGACGATACTTCCTAGGTACTTTCCCTAGTGATGAGTGCCCTGCTGAAGCAACACCTCTGACTTGCTTTGTCAGTAACACACACCCCCACACACAACCTGGACAACATTGGATAGCTTTCTATGTTCAGAGTGATGGAGTAGTGTACTATTTCGATCCTTATGGTTTACCCCCTATGAGTGTATATCACAGAGCGTTCTTGAAGAAATCGTCAGACAAGCGTGGGACGTTCAACAAGCAACAACTACAAAGTTTATACACTAAGACTTGTGGAGCTCATTGCATCAACTTCTTGATAGAAACATGTCGAACCCAAGACCCTCAACACACTCCAACCAACCTGACCGATCGCATGGTAGAGCCATACATGAGTCTATACTAAAGTCTCTAGAGCAAGAAGCTGCAAGTACTAAACACAACTTACTTGCAGACAGCACTCAGAGAGAATTAGACGTGATCGACGGGTTGAAGAGTAACGCTGATGTCATGGATAAAATAATTGATATGATCAGTCAGCTCATGTACAGAGTGAGGCAACTAGAAGAAGTTCAAGACAAGGCAGAAGTGGAGAAAACTAAAACTGGAGGAGGGTGTGGGTTGAACTGTGCCAATAACTCATTCACTTTGTAACTGCTTTGCTTTTTGCTTTGTGTGAAATAAAAAAGAATGAAAAAAACAAATTGTGTCGTGTATCTGTGTATATACCAACGGTATTTATTGAATACTAAAGTTAGTATTCCATCTGCATGTGATGGTATTACTGAAATGTCATTGTTGACATTTGAAAGCCACGTGGTGTATAGCACGTGTACCTTGTATTTACAAAGTTAGTAGGTCATATTGACATATATTAGCCAATCAGAAGCTTGTAAAGTATGTCATGACCTCTAATCTAGGTCAGTGACGTCACTTCCTGTCATATAGAGGCTTCTGATTGGCTCTTAAAGGTCACTTCCGTTCTGCAAGTGTCAACTGACCTACTTGCTACCGTTTCTTAAGCGCTGAATATGCTCCTATATACTACTTGTAGAGGCACATCTATTATCAGTTTACATTAATTTAATATTAACATGAGCACTGACTGAGTAATAACCGCATGGTTACAGTCCCAGTGTTTCTGTATGAATACACAATGGGTATTGGGATCACTGACCGCACAGCATGAAGATACTACATAAGTAATAAATGGTTTCAGGCTCTCTAAATTAGTAAATTGTATGGATGGGCAATCAATATTTTAACTCTCTAAGGGCTGCATAGTGTGTTCATGCATCATGCCCTTGGTTGTCATGATGCATGAATGCAGCACTGGTTAGAAACTCGACAGTACTTCCTTCAAGCATCATGCCCACCCTGCATGGTCAATATACTCCCAAACGGCATGGCGACAAATGTCACCTTTTAGCGACATGCCATGCTTAAAGAGGTAAGAACCGCATGAATGAGTAGACATGAAAATACTGTAGACTTAGCCAGGTCTGACCTGAATAAGTCATAACTATTGATACAGCATGGGAAGGGGAATGTAGCAGACCTATATGAACTCTTATTTGAATGAGAAACCATGGACCTACATATATTCTGGTTCATGGAGAAACTGGTCAACATATCTAATGCCAAAGATAATGACCCAGTCTTAACAAATCGATTCAATTGAAACTACAGTGGCCCAGAAGGGCCAAATAGATAGAAAAGTGAAAAGTGGAAAGTGTAAATCAAAAAGTGAAAAGTGCAAATCAAAAAGTGAAAAGTGCAAATCAAAAAGTGAAAAGTGCAAACCAAAAAGTGAAAAGTGCAAACCTAAAAGTGAAAAGTGCAAACCTAAAAGTGAAAAGTGCAAATCAAAAAGTGAAAACCAAAAAGTAAAAAGGGGTTTGAGGTTTGAGGTTTGAGGTTTGAGGTTTCCACTTTCAGTGTCACGCTGTCAATCTGTCAACAGGTTGTGACAGGTATCTCTTAGCATTGGGTCAGAATTTCCAAAAATGTGATTTTCGGGAAATTGGCAGAAATGGCGAGAAAAAGGGTAAGAAACGAAAAAAGTCAATTTTTTCCGGGAAAGTGTCCAATTGGGCGAGAAAAACGGTCAGAATTTCCAAAAATGTGATTTTCGGGAAATTGGCAGAAATGGCGAGAAAAAAGGTCAGAAACGAATAAAGTCAATTTTTTCCGGGAAAATGTCCAATTCCAAGGGCAAAAAAAATGGTCAGAATTCTGTGCAAGTGACTCAGTAAATAATGGCTGAAACTCTGCCTATAGACTCCTTGTTTCATCCCCTACTCTTACCAGCGCCTCGACGGCGTGGCACGTAGAGCGTCCAACTTGAACTCTTGGGGTACCGTGTTCGAATCACCATAAAACCTCGGATTTTATGGGGGACGAAATTTTGGAATTGCTCAGGACCACCGGAAACGGGATGATATCCCCAGGAAACGTGCTGATAACCACCGGAAAGGTGCTGATATCACTAGATATCAGCACGGGGATATCCCCGAAAAAGCACGGTGAGTGGCCCAATCGTGTAATAATAGGTGGTATACATATTCTCTATTACCTGCCACTGTACCCGTGGGCAATTCGACCATTGTTTGTATCTAGTTTCCTAACCAAGTACTTCACACTTGGAAAATTGCTGACAGTTCAAGTCTGTCAAGACCCCGGTATTTTGTTCTCCATATATCTCCACTAATAAGGGGATTTGAGCTTTAAAATATCAGATATGCGACCTATTTAGGCTACCCGACCTACAGGTATTTTTATAGTTATAGCCGGGGAAAAAATGATGTCATTGCTCCTTCCAGGCATTTTGTGGTTTATGCACAAGATTTTGGTATGCTATGGTGCCATCTCTATAGGATATCTGGGGCAGAGGGACACCGAGCTGTGTTCCAGCGTTCTAGTATGTAAGATGTGTGCGATAGTCTAGATGTAGAGGGGAGGTTGCCGTGAGAAGAAGGCACAGTTTGCTGTATATTTAAATACGATAGTATCACTGCCCACATCCCCCATTCGGGGGGGGGGGGGGGTGGTACTCTAGGTTGTATTGAAGCTTGAGCTGAAGAAAAATGTGGCTTTCACTATGGTAAGGGATTCAATATTTATTTACATCATAAGTAGCCTCCCGCCCCTGTTATAGGTCTATAATTTGAATGTATTTAATCATTTTAAAATTTAGATATCAATGTATCGAATTCAGGGGAATCTGTAGTTTAAATAAATATATGTTTGCATTTTAATTTATCATTTATCATGATGTAAGCTACAAATTTTGTCAGGACATTACGTTGCAACGTGACAGTTGCATAAAAAATGTGTCGATCCCGGACCGTGGTCCAAGGCACATTTTCCTTGTTTATGTATATGGTATAAGCTTTGTAAGGCCTGGAGTAATCAAGTCAGGACAACGTGACACAACTAGGAGCAGTTTAACCAACATCTTGTTTATTCCAAAATATCATGTATCTATAAAGCTCACAAAACATGTTGGTATTAGGTAGATATGAGCAGAGTAGAGTATGTTTTAGCATTGTGTTGGACTAGTCCAGGTGGACTAGTGGACGAAATGGTGGTTATACTCTTACTTAACTGAAAGTCCAATGGAAAAGAAAAACAGAAGAAATTTTGCGGAAAAACACTTCCCTCCCATATTGGGCCCCATGCATAACTCCCTCGGTGACTCTGTCACCATGGTAGCGAGTTAGACATTTGGCTGGTTGAGGGTGAGGAAATGTCACCCAAGAAATGTACCCAATACTTCAGCATTGTAGTACTATTTTTTTTTAAACTTCGCCTTGTGTATTTGGGAACATCAAATAACAATGACTTATTGTAGAATGTAACAGTTCATAGACACAGGAAGAGATCCTGCCTTCACAGGAAAGGATGTGGAAAACAGGCTGTCATCATGCTGATGTGAAGCAAGTCATGGCGCTGTTGTTATTTCGGACCTATCCTCATCTGAAAAATGAACACAAATGATTCATTAATAAATTTGATTGATTTCATAAAATGATTCGCATTGTATTAATGTTTTATCATGATGTGTCGAATGATATCAGGAATTCAGTAGTCATACTTAAGGACTGAGAATAATTAGGATATTTAACTTATCAATAATTTTAAATCTGTTATGTATGTTCTGTATAATTGACATACCAGGATTAAAGATACATTATTAGTTAAAACATCCCAAAATTAGGTTGCTTTGGTTAATTATTTTCCAAGTGTTTAACATCATTGTCTGTGATATTAATGTTCCCTTTGCTGTAAATTGGAGGTAGGAAGCGACAAATGGTCATGGTGGGGAAGGTTGCAGGGAAAATCAGGGGTAATTCAATTATCTTGTAATGCACTCCTTAGAGGTCTATTTTTGCCGACAGTATTTTATATGTGACAATACATTGTAGCTTTATCATGCTAAATGATAAACGAGACTCTCAAAACTTTCCATACCTGCCTGCAATTATACAGATCATGTAATCATATAAATATGAGAGAATCACCTAAAATTGGCTAACCTAGTAGCATTGAAATGGAGGTCAACTATGTGGCACTTCTTACAGAGTACTCTCATGTTCAATTCCCAGGGGAGGGAGGAGGGTGAAATAACAAGACACTGTTACAATGGCATGATGTCTGATTCTTACCGGAGTCTGCAGGTCTGGGACCTTGCCCTCCTCCCCGTCCGAAAACTCCACCACTCCGCTGGCCGCCAGGTCCAAACGGTCCTGTAGCCTGAGCAGTTATGATAGGAATGGCAGCCGCCATCACCACAACTGCCAGAACAAGTATCAGTGTCCAACGCATCTTTTCTGTAAAGGTAAAACCAAGGATTAATAGAGAATAAAATATAAATAAGCTTCAGATACAGTTAAAACCCTTTAAACTGCACGTCCAGTAACAGTCAGAGTGCAGTCGGGACAGGTACTCAGCTCTATATATATATAGGGGCGCTGGGCCTTTAAGGGGCGCTCCTCTGCTGAATAATCATTTCCAACCAGCGGGGACATTGCAGATGAATATGTCCTATAAAAACCAGCCCTACGTTAAAGATAGAGCCCTGATACTACATATATATGCAGTATCAGCTTTTGGGGACTGAAAACATAGTACTGCATGTATGCAGTATAGATAGCGGTTATACAGTGGTACTGCCTACACTGTGAAAGTACTCTATTTTGTTGGGTATATATTTTTGCGATTTCAACAGAAATGAAAAATCCGCGAAATGTTTGTATGCTTAAGTATGGAATGAATACCTGCAAATTCCAAAGGAAGGCTCTGGTAGCAGCCACATGACCTTGAACTTGAACTTTTGTTGGGTCTGGGCAGTCAAAACTACTGTTTAGGTATTGTAAGAGTTTTATGCGGGTGAACTATGATCTGTAAAACGTTATTACATCTATTTATATAGTAGTATGTTTGATAGATGTTAGATACATCTATAAAGCATATTACATTTAAGGCCTCTTAATAATAATTATCAGCTTTGTGAATACTTTTGGGCAATAAGAGCTGCGGAAAGGATGCTTTTTATCTTATTTGATACTCATATTCTAAGCCCTGAGGGCAGCCAATTTTTATTTTTATTTAGGTTTATCAACTCCCTCTGGATAGGAGTTCATCATTCATCATTCAGTATCATTCATCACACTCCAGCCTTGGGAGCTAAAGAAAGAAGGCACACACATGAAAGCATTTCATTCATCTTAAAAAGAAGTATTATTAACGGTGTGAATGACTTTGAGCGATGAGCTGGGACAGTGTCTTTGTGTCCTCTCTGCAGGTGTGACATACAATGATATAGATTAATAGGTATCTGTAGGTGGCATTTACTCCATGACCCACAAGGGATGAATAGTGATTCAATGTGCTATTCTTTTCAAAACATGTTTATGGACCACACCCCACATCATGAGATACAACCTACAAAACTCTGTATATTGTAAAACACAACCAAAATTTGTCAATATTTGTCCATTTTTTATTCATGTTTTCCATTAACTAACAAAAACCTACAAGCATTAATGTTCATCCCTATTGTGTATATCATTAGACATACATTAATTTGTGGTATAACTATCCTCGTAGCTATACATAACCTCATAAGGGCTGGCTCATATTTCAAGTACCGTAAAACCTCACGTATAAGCCGCGGCTGGTACTCAAGTCAGATCGGCGGTGCGGCTTATTGGATCGGGTTAGGGTTTGGCTTATACGCGAGGCTTTGCTACTAGGGTACACCATAATCAGATCCATTTTTATTCATGTTTTCCATTAACAAAGGCAATCAATTAACATATACCTACATACATTACGATTCATCCTCTAAGGCCAAAAAAAGAGAGGTTTGTTTCAGGTAACCCGACCGATCCTATCAAAACAGGGCCGACCCTATATTTTTTTAATGGAATTGTGAAGAAATTTCCGTATTTTTACCATTTTTTTGTCAATTTTTGGGTCTTTGGACTGGCCGGCTGGTATTTTCATGTCAAAAAAAAAGTTAGAAAGAAAAACCCTACATTTTCTGCCCATGTTACCTGAAACAAACCTCTTTTTTTTGGCCTAATGTGAATATACACAAGGCTTTATGGTATGTACTGTTTGTTGTCACAGTGCATGGATACCAAGGGTTCTATATCCTATATGCCTTTTATGGGTACCGCCTCGGCCAACTGCTAACTAGTGCGATAATCATGCATCATGATGACAAAGAAATGCAATAGAGGCTTTACTACTAGGGTACACCATAATCAGATCCATTTTATTTATGTTTTTCACTAACAAAGGCAATCGATTGACTGACATATACCTACACGCATTGCGATTCATCCCGTAATGTGAATATACACAAGGTTTTATGGTGTGTACTGTTTGTTGACACAGTGCATGGATACCAAGGGTTCTACACCCACTGGTGCGATAATCATGCATCATGATGACAACACAGAGAGCAGAAGTAGGATCACTGTAACTCTCAAATGGGAGTCAAGCCCCGATCACTGAGGTAACTCTCCCCACAACTCTAAAGTGACTCCCAATCATTAGGGAGTCTTAGAACAGAGTCATTATAGAGTTATTTTAGAGTCCTGCTAATGTTAAGGAGTCATATTAGAGTCCTGGGGAGAGTTACGTCAGTGATCACGTCGGGAGTCACAGTGATTCTACTTCTTTTCTGTGTGAAGGAAATGCAATTTTTTTTTTTTTAGTTTGAAAAGAATTTATTCATTTTCATGATATTCGATAAATTCTCTCTGGAGTTACAATTTATATTCCGTGGCTATGTCATGACGTAAGTATTAATATAATATATAATAAGTAGGGCTGCATACATTACAGCATATCAAATGTGAACTAAATGTCAGGTGTGGAGTCCAAAAGTAGTAATTAGGCTTTTGCCTTAGCCTATTTACGATCCGGCGTATCTACTGATACTTATACTTATAGAGTTTGGTGATTGAATATGATGATGAAATGGGTATGAGTGTATGGTGAAGATTAGCATTCAGTACAGATTGGTGTAGTGGGCCTGGCAATAGTCGTGAGCTTTGGTGGGATCCCTCCAGCAGGGCATAAGGACTATCTGTTTTATCTTACGTATTTGTTATCTCACTCAGGGTCGAGAGGGGTAATCTTAAACAATCTTTTGAACTCAGATACGGATTTTGACTTTTGTACCTCTGGTTTCATACGGTTCCAGAGCTTTATTCCCCTGGCTTGAGGCCCTTTTTTGAATTTCTGGAGACGTGCCCTTCTGCAGGGAAACTTGATTTTCAGGTCCCCCCTGGTTCTGGGATTTTCTACAGGTTTCAGCTCGGCTTTGGTAGCCATTTTATACATCATAAGAGCTAGCTGGGCTTCCCTTCTTTTGTCAAGCATTTGCACATCACATTCTTCATGTATATCTTTTGTTCTGTATATAATATTGAATTTTCTTGTACACACTCTAAGAGCCCTATTTTGTAGGGTTTGCTGTTTCTTTATTCTAGACTTCTTTGCACCTTCAACCAGGAAACTACAGTAATCAAAATGGGGTAGTATAGTCTGTTTATACACAAGTATTGCTGTAAACTTGTCCATTAGCTTTTTCAGCTTGTCTAGGCTAAACACCCGCTGTCTTACTATGCATTCTGTAGTTGTCATCTGTGAGTCTAGTTTCAGCTCATTGTCTAGCTTGACACCTAGGTATGTGTATTCGCTAGGGCTCTCTAGCGGAGTCCCTCCAATGTGGATTCCAATGGCTTTGGCTTCCTCTGCCCTAGTTTTCTCACCATACCAGACTGTTTTTGTCTTTTTAATATTTATCGTTAACCCATTTTTGGTACACCACTTCACCAAGTTGGTTAAGTCCTCCTGTAGTAGCCTTCCAGCTATGGCCGGGTCTTTGTGACTCGCTGTTATGACTATATCATCTGCATATAATAACATTTCTGTATTTTTAGTGGTATGGGTTACCCCATTTACATATAATATAAATAATAGAGGACCTAGAATGGATCCTTGGGGGACTCCAAACAGGATGTTTTTACTTTCAGTTTTGACTGAATTTAGCAGTACACTCTGTTTTCTATTTTGGAGATAGCTCGCTATCCATTTCAGTAGCATACCATCAAGCCCCAGTTGTGCCAATTTTTCTATCAGGAGTGAGTGGTGTATTGAGTCGAAAGCTTTGCTGAAATCTACATAGCAAGCACATGTGACCTCTGATTTATCCCTATTCTCATATAGCCTACTTACTAGTGTGTATACAGCCTCACTGGTGCCTTTGCCTTTTACAAATCCATATTGTTTGTCTGAGATCAAACCTAGTTCAGTGGCCCTACTTGAGATATGTTCATGCATTACTTTTTCAATCAATTTACCAGGAGCAGGGAGAAGACTGACAGGTCTCCAGTTATTTACCTGTGTCAGTGAACCAGATTTTGGTATTGGTATGACAGTGGCCTTGGCCCAAGCTGCTGGGAAAATGCCTCCTTTGATACTTTTGTTAAACATATCACATAAGTGTGGGATAAGACATTTAAATGCATCTTTGAGTACTCTGGCCGAGATACCCTCAAGCCCAGATGATTTGTCTGGGTTTATTTTGTTCACCAGCTTCTCTAGGTCATCATACTCAAGTGTTGGGACCTCCAGTCTAGTCACATCTACATTATTATCAGTGGCCATGTCCCTCAGGTGGTCTTCAGGTCTTAGCTTGGCATCAGGCAAACTAGGATCTTGTACCATTAGAGCCTTATAGAGTTCCTCTCCAATGTTGGCGAAGTATTCATTACAATACTCGCTTGCCTGGGCTCCCTCTATCCTTTGGCCATTTACATTAAAAGTAGTCACATTAATCTTACTCTTTGGGGCAATGATCCTATTTAACTGTCTCCAAAACTCTTTCGCATCACCCTGCGATTCTTCTAGCGTATCCTTTACATAACTAGACTTGGCTTCATGGCACACTTTGTTAACTTGAACCCTTCGGAGCTTTGCCTCCTGATAGATCTCATCAATCCCAGATCTTCTGTATTCAGCTACAGTAGCTTTCCTGTCTGCCATCTGTTCTCTTATTTCGTTGCTCATCCATTCATTTGGATCCAGCCTACATTTCAACTCTTTCATTGGACAGGTAGCATCCAGGTAAGTACAGATTCTAGACCTAATGGTCTCCCATTGAGTAGAGGGATCAGTTTCGTTGTAGAAATCGTCCCACTCATCTTCAGCTAAATCTTCTCTCAACTGGTCAGCACAGTAGTGCTTATATGACCTACCTCTAAAGCTAGTCATTGGGTACTTAATGTTTAGTTTCTTCCTAATTGCTGCTATTGGGTAGTGATCACTAACTAGGTCAGATAACACCCCACAGTGAGAGACCACAGGGCAACTGGTGAGAATATGGTCTAGACAACTGTTTCCCTCCGGGTAAGTTACATCTTGAATGAGCTGACTCAGACCTTTGGCAGTAATGAAGGAGTCTAGCAAATCTCCTCCTTTGTCCCAGTCCCTGACAATGTCTATGTTCAAGTCCCCAAGTAACCACAACTCAATATAGCCATCGTCTATACTTTTGACTAACGCCTTCAAGTGATCAATGAAGCCTTCAGCAGATCCTTTCGGCGGCCTGTATAGATTCATGATGACTAACCTCTTGTGTTTTTCTTGATTTATACGGACGGTGAGACATTCTATATCTTCATTTTGGACAGAAGCTTCCGTGACTAATTCTGAATAGGGAAATATTTTATTGTCCAGGTATGTAATTAGCCCACCCCCGACTGTCTCTGATATTCTATCTTGCCTGTAGAATTGCTTACCTTCCCACAGAACCATACTGTCCTTATATAGATCATGCAACCAGGTCTCTCCTAGGCAACAGATATTTAAGTCCTTCAGGAGAGGTTGAATATCTATCTGTTTAAAGAACATACTCCTACAGTTCATGTGGCCTATCTTGAGACCTCTCAATTTACTGAGGTCCTCCAGGTAATATTCAACTTCGCGCTCTTACTGAGGTGTAAAGTCTCCTGATGTGTTTTAGTAAATCCTCACATACCTTATGGTGGTGGTTACCCCGCCCACTCTGCTGTGTCCTCCCATCATACCCTGTACTGACGCCGGTCTGATAGCGCTGATGGCACTGATGATGATGATGACGATGATGATGATGATGATGGTGGTGATGGTGAAGGTGATTGTGTGGTGTGACGCATTGGGTTTTAGGCTCAGGACCCATTGCTGTTTGATTCTCTGGGGCTTTCTGCGAGAGTCTCTCTGTGTTGGGCACCCAGGGCCGGTCAGTCAATCTGGTCAGTCCGTTTGACACTTTCGTGTTATGCGTGTTCGTTGGAAAGAAATATATGAGTATTATAAGACAATTTTATGGAGAATTCGTAGATCACAAGCTTAATATGCTATTCTAATTTGACTAGTTTCCTAACTAAAGATAAATAGATAAATACTTTTAAATAAATAAATCGATCAATTTCTATACTATTCTAACTAATTTTCTGTTACTAAGCTGTTTCTAATACTATTACTATTACCTAACCATTTTCTAATAATTTGGAATTATATCAATATGAACACTTCAGGTTCATTTTGCTACTAGTAAGCTGTGGCAGCTGTAGGATTTGATTGCCATCTTCCAGAATGTTCAGGGAACAGCTGAGTCCATCAGGGTCAATTATTAACATAAATGCTCAAAACTTTTAAAATGTAGGAATTTGTCTCTAATAGACACCACTCTATTTACTTCAGGAAGTTAATGCTTTGAAATTATTGTTCATGCTCATGTTGCCTGAGTGCGATTGGAGTCCCCTCTGCTTTCACCAAGCGTCCCCTCGGTTGGTACCTCCTCGGATCGTCATCAATCGTCACGCTGACATCCAACTCTCAGCAGGCTGTCTGGGTTTCAAGTGTATGATTATTGAGCCACAATTCATACTCGGGGTATATCTGATTTTGCTATTAATCATTTTTGGCAGTTTACATGAGCTTTTGAGGAAAAATTTCTAAATTGGCATGGGTAAAATTGTACAAGTCAGAGACAGTTTGTATATTTATCAGATTTTATATCAGAAATTCAAGTGGAGTCAAGTATGGATCAGTTTTAGTCAAAGTAATCAATTGTGAAATTCAACCGGTGCTATATTTTTTGTCAGTTTTTAGGCTTAATTATATTTAAATCATATTGGTCACCCAGATTTAAATATTTTAAGTAGTGTAGAGTGCTGAACCCTCATTTGGCCATCTAAGGTACCACCTCACTCCAACTACCTGACCCATTGGTCCCCAGTGGGTCATGCTAGCCTTTCTAGTCTACATTTACACTGAGGTCTCTTCTGATGTTTAGAAACATTTCACTGTTCATTTCGATTGTTCTGTGCAGAGTCTTTGCACACAGCTTGTAGAACAGCATGTAGCCCTTAGATGGTTAACTTCAAGGGCTGACATGTCACACTGAGACCTACCTCCTCCTTACCTGGATGTAGACACTACAGGACTGTGGTGGGACTCGGTGCGGGGGTGTCTGCTGTCTGTCTGATGGAGGTAACCTGCTCTGTCTGGTATCTTCTGTGTCGTGAGCCTCACTGCAGGACCGCCCAATGTTGTGACGTCTTGTGGGTGACGTCGTTCAGATTTTCCGACCCCATGCTCAGGGTAGATTCACCATGAGATGAACACATATCCTGAGACAGACAGTTTGATATGAGGCTATTCAGGGCACTAATGGGACTGCGACTTCTAGTGTTTATTTTTTATTGGAAGAATGACACTTAGAGTCTACAAGTATTAAAAAATAAAGAGCTTAAAGTGACATGGTCCGATGATTAGGGTTCAAAAATCAATTTTGCTAAAAATGAATCAAAATTTTCCCTATGGCCATACTTCATGTGCTAGCTACTTTATTTTATCTCATTCCCTATAATTCCCCTATATATAAAACGGCACTATTTGGTCGCTGGTACCCACCCCATTGATTCAGGCTTGAGGTGCTTGACAGGACCAGATGAACCAAAAGAGGCTACATAGAAATATGTACTAAATGCAAAGCTAACTCGATTTTTCTAATAGATCCACTCACTTAAATTTTTTAAGGGTCAATGCTTAAAAAAAACTCAGAAAACTATTAACATAATTGAGTTATTAACTGTCATTAATAAGATATGAGGAATAAAAACTTAGAATACATTCCATATCCTCAAAAGCCCTTATCAACATCAAAACCGACTGACAGTGATATTGCCACCATCTTTTCCCGAAAATACAAACAGTAAATACAAACAATTATGATTAGTTACAAATAAGAAAAAAACACAAAAACCCAAAACGTGTCCTATATAAAGAACCTTTGATGTATCTATCTAAACTCAGTTACATTGACTGTGATATCTGAATGTAAAATTATTGATCGACAGGACGTCGGGGCAACGGGGCGACGCCCATTTCTCTGTTTACACACGTGACACAGGGCAGCAATTCTCATTGGATGATGCATCACAGTCCGCCAGAATCAAACACTTACTTGCTTCTAGATCCTCTTTTCTTCAATTAATCATAATGTCAGCCTCCAAGATGTATTTCCATGTGTTTGACATAGATATATTTCTGTTGTGCCACAATATGCAACAGTCTGCAGTCTTTTAACACATTTCTGGGACGAGTGAAGCACAATGACAGCGGAACGGTGATGTCCGTATCTAGGTCAAAGGTCAAAGGTCATGGCTGTATTACGTCACAGATACCGCCGCAGATCGTCAGATGGCGCCACAGGCTTGCCAGATTTTGCCGCGCTGTTTAGACTGTGATTGGCCCTATGTGTCTTGCTTGCTAGGAGTGTACAGGGGGGGGGGGGGGGGTCCGTGAATTCTAGGATGTTTTCCCCCTCAATATCCAGCTGCCGAAGGCACTGGTTCAGCTTAAAATCTGACTAATTATCAGATTATGGCTCAATTGACTAATTTTGGAGTGCACGCTATAATTCCCCTATTGAAAAAACACTGTAAAATACTACACTTGGGCCATGTCGGACCCTCGAATTGGGCTCTTATTGCCCATAGGTGACATTTTATTGGGCCCTATTCTCCAAATATGATATTGTACTTACATCTGAAACACCTTTAAGCAGGATTTAAAATATGAAAAAAAATCGGACCATGTCACTTTAAAATGCTTGAATAACCACATATTGCAAGTGCCCTTCTCAGGGTTTGTTTTTCCGACTCCAGGTGACTCTACTCTATACATTATTTTCCCCACCCAATAATTATTTGTGAACTCCCCCTGTATAACGTAGCTGTTACGGGTCTGAAGCTGATCATTCACTGTCATCAAGTTCAGTGTAAAATATGTTTATTGGGGCAGAGTGGTGAGAATTAATGGTGTTTTGGCTAGGTCTGTTACGGTTAAACGGGTAATAATAGATCAGTGTACCTACAGTGGAGATAGACCCAGTTCTCGACTACCAAAGGGGTTATTATAGGCTGTGTCTCACCAGATTGGGCCATTGTGAATGTCTTTGACCGGGTGCCATCTTTGACCTTGAGCTCCTGACAGTTTATTTAGGGCAGGTGAAGATATATAGTTATAACCACCACCATTTTCTTTATTTTATCCCTTACATATCAACGAGGAAATTCACTTTTCTTAAATCAAAGATGGCACCCAGGCAAAGATATCACCCAGTCAAGGATGGCCCCCAGTCAAAGACGTTTATATTGGCCCAAACTGGTGAGACACAGCCTATAGTGCATCTTTAATTACCTCTAGAAAAACTACCTACTTGATGTATAAGCAGCACCTGGTACGCAAGTCAGATCGCCAGGGCCACTGAAATCTGTTCCCCTATGCGGTTTATAGAATCTGTTCCTGTCTCTGTCCCTGTCTCTATCTCTGTCCCTTTCTCTATCGCTATATCTGTCTATAGCTCTGATCCTGTCTCTGTACTTGACTCTGTCTCAGTCCCTATACCTGTCTCTGCCTCTGTCCCTGTCTCTGTCCCTGTTATCCTCTCTGTCTCTGTCTATTTCTCTGTCCCTGTATCTGTCTATGTCCCTGTCCCTGTCCCTGTCTCTGCCTCTGTCCCAGTCTCTATCCCTATCTCTGTGTATATCTCTGTTCCTGGATCTGTCCTTGCCTCTGTCTCTGTCCCTATACCTGTCTGTGATTCTGTCCCTGTCCCTGTCCCTGTCATCCTCTCTCTCTGTATGTCTCTGTCCCTGTCCCTGTCTAACTTTATCAAACTTTCCTCAAATTAGACTGCCCAGAACTCATCCATTATTTACTGCAGAGGTTGTTGTTCACGAAGCATGCACTCAGTGACCCTGGGAGTTCCTGTCTGAGACCTGCACAATGGGTCTCTTTAAGGGGGGACAACGCCGCGGCTCCGCCTGGTGTTAAACGCATGCGTAACATTGTCCACTGATCTGTTAGCTCTTCAACTTAGCCTGTCTGACAAAATGTCATATTACTCTTATAATAACACATGTGACAGAAAGTCAATGCTACATCCTCATCAAAAAGACTTAACCCTTTCAGACAGGACATCACGTTACAACGTGACGGTTGCATAAAAAATGTGTCGATCCCGCCCTGCCAAGTTCCCGCGCGCTGCTGTGGTCTACTAGTGTGTAGGCCTATGTAGGAGAGGGGGGGGGGGGCATAACAAACGCTCTGCTGTGGTCTACTCGTGTGTAGGCCTATGCGGGAGGAGGGTGGGGGGGGCTCAACAAATGGTCACCGTTTGCGCCGATAATAGGCCACAGTTTTGCGTCATAGGGGTGTCATTTTCCATCCTATTTAGTGAGAGAGTGGGCCCACAATCCCAGCCTCAGAAGGGGCTGGTTGTTATGAAACCACCTTCAAAATGTAGTGCCCCTTTCCTTGGGACGAAACTTTACATTCTAGTGGATCACCCTGTGGCCTATTTGAGGTTATTCAGGTTATTAATGGGACTACGACTTATAATATTTGTTCTTTTTGAAAAAATGACAATGCATGAATAACCACAAATGCAAGTGTCCTTTTCAGAGTGTGTGTCCGACTCCAGGTGACTTTACTCTATACATTATTTTCCCCACCCAATAATTATTTGTGAACTCCCCCTGTATAACGTAGCTGTCACTGGTCTGAAGCCGATCATTCACTGTCATCAAGTTCAATGTAACCATGCCTTTTGTTTGCTTGTGTAGTTTAACTCGCCATTGACTAGTGCGCAGGAGACTTAAAACCAGGAGAAACCTTTGTGCAACTTACATGATGGATGGGAGTGAGGGCGTGGGACAGAGCGGCGAAAGTGAATGGTGTTTTGGCTAGGTCTGTGACGGTTGAATGGGTAATAATAGATCTGTGTAACTAGAGTGGAGATAAGTTGGGTTGAATAAAGTTTTTATTGACCAAGTTTCTCATAGTAAGTCTTTCAAACAAATAGATAGACCCAGTTCTCGACCACCAGAGAGGACCCAGTTCTTGACCACCAAAGGGGCTATTATAGGCTGTGTCTCACCAGATCAGGTCCTTGTGAAAAACAGAAAACAGTTTATTTAGGGCAGGTGAAGATATATATAGTTATAATGGCCGCCATTTTCTTTGTTTCATCCTTTACATATTAACGAGGAAATACATTTTTCTTAAACATTTTTTATATAGTGGGTGATCAAAGATGGCACCTGTCCAAAGATGGCAGCCAGTCAGAGACGTTTATATTGGCCCAAACCGGTGAGACACAGCCTATAGTGCATCTTTAGTTACCTCTACAAAAACCACAGGCTTGCACTGAGTGTGTTGTGGGAGAGATGGGTGGCAGGGGGTTGGTGATATTAGGGAAAGGCCTGACACTCGTGTGGCACGGTCATCTGGACACATAGACTCAGACCAGGTATACACCAGAGCTATCTGCTGACTGGAAATTACACTACATATCTGAGTCTAGGTGTCCAGACGACTGGTCTACAAGAGTGTCAGGCCTTAACCCTAATAGTACCAACCCCCCCCCCCCCCCCCCCCGCCAACCAATAAGCTCAGTCTAGGCCTGTGACATAAACTACCTACTTCATGTATAAGCAGCGCCTAGTACGCAAGTCATGGCGTGGCTTATAAGTGATTTTAGATGTATACTGCAATACTGAAATTGTCCTTAATCAGTTTCCCTATGCGGTTTATAGAATCTGTTAGTGCCTCTGCCCTTGCCTCTGTCTCTGTCCCTGTACCTGTCTGTGGCTCTGTTCCTGTCCCTGTTGTTGTCATCCTCTCTGTCTCTGTCCCTGTCTCTGTCCCTGTAGCTATCTCTGTAGCCGTCCCTGGCGCTGTCCCTGTCTGTTTCCCTGCCCCTGTTCATGTCAATATCCCTGTCAAAGTCCCTCCTTCTCTCCTAGTCTCTGTCCCTGTCTCAGTCCCTGTCCATGTCTCTGCCTCTGTCCCTGTCTATATCTTTCTCCGTGTCTCTGTCCCTGTCTCTGTCCCTGTCTCTGTCCCTGTCTCTGTCCCTGTATCTGTCCATGTCTCTGTCCTTGTCTCTGTCTTTATCCCTATTTCTGTCTATATCTCTGTCCCTGGTCATGGAATAGGTGGGGAGAGATAGAGAGGGAATGCTAATTATCACGCTGCATCGCTTATATGATAGGTGGAAGGCCGTAGTGTTACGTGTCGCTGCGTCGAGGGGTTTATGGGAGGGGTGCCAGGACTACTTTAATCACTCTCAAAGCAGAATCCCAGATACTGGCCCAGGTGAAAGGTTTGCCCCCACATATAACTATGAGTCTTAACAAATATGTGGCACGGCGCAGTGTGTGCCAATAATATGGTATTTCTTTTCTGAACCAGTTTTATATTTGTGCTGCCACCTAGGTCTATCTGGGGGTACTTATAGTTAAAGGGGCTCTGGAAGACATGATGGTGAATTCACAGATGAATCTCAATTAGCGGGAAGAGCGGATTTTAAAAGAATATTGTCAAAATTATGTGCATTATACAATGGAAAGCTGATAATAATTGACAAAATAATATATGACTCCCAAACTAACACATGGAATATCCAAATATTAATTGATATTTCTCAAAAAAAGAAGAAAATATCACCAGATATCCAGAGAAAGGTGACTATTTGGGTATACACTAAACAAGTCATTGTTTTTGCCCTAGAAAGTATCACAGCTGTAAAATATAGATTACCATCTAAATAGTAAGTATGTATTTGTCAAACAGTATATTAGGTGGGATAATGCATACAGCTCATCACCCAAATTACCCATAGTGGAACAACAACACTAGCAGTACCTCACCTGGGCAGTGCTTATAATTGGCCAGGGCCAGTGCAAGGAAAGGCTAAGTCAATGGGTAGTAGTATGAAAATAACCCTATCATATGACACAGAGCCAAGAGGGGTTTGGCTTATGAACATATCTTTATCATGGCAAATCTTGGTGAACTATGGTTATATGAACCACACAATAACAGGGTATACTCTGGTGCATTATGGTCTAACATGATGCATCCTAGTTTATTATAGTAGATCATAATATTTACCATGGTATTTTTTACCTAGGTCTCTCAAGTGGGCCGGCTGCAGAGTATACTCTATCTATAAATCATGACACGTTGAATGAGGTACTGCCGATGACACCAGAAGAGACAATCACCAAAAAGTGCTTGTCCTCCGCCAATAAGCTGGTGCTTTTTTTTCAAACAATGAAGTCAGTGTGTCGTGTGATCCTCTAGATGACCAAGAAATGATAAATATCAACAATTGAGTTGAGGTTTTGGCATAGCTACTCCTTGAATGTTTCTCGTAAACACAAATTTAATTCAGGGTGTGAAAGGGGATGTCATAAGCTTTAAAGTGTCATTGTATAGCTACAAAGTGGTACTGACAATACTTATAGGCTGTGGGAGGAGGGGCTTGGAGTAACCATAAACTGCAAGGCAGACAGAATGTGGCCCTGTGTACCCCC
The DNA here is from genome assembly GCA_947462335.1 of Harmothoe impar. Lineage (NCBI taxonomy): Eukaryota > Metazoa > Annelida > Polychaeta > Phyllodocida > Polynoidae > Harmothoe > Harmothoe impar. The sequence continues at coordinate 83,414,966 of OX381707.1, read as the reverse complement.
TCCAACCAACTACACACCTTTGAGTGTAGTGAGACGTGACAAGGCTAGAAAGCTGATAATTACCTTACCCACCATGCACACACTCTCCCAACCTGTAAGTATATGTAGACTGCACTGCTTTACAAAGACACCATGTAATGGAGTGATCATTATTTAACAGTGGCCGGGGGAAGGGTGTTATTGAGGGTATGTAGTGGGGGCGGGGGGACCTTTTGGAACGGTGTTAGATATATCATGTGTATATTGTTATATCCTCCCCTTTATAGAGAGTGTACATGTGCCCCTTCCACCTCCATATGTATACAACTACCGCCCCCCCCCCTAATTGATTACTAATGATAACTCCCAATATACTGCTGTGTGAGAACGAGCCTGTAGCCAACACAATCCTCTACTGCCCGCACCTTGGAGTCTGGTGGCCTGTAGTGACAGTGTGTGGAGTGTGGGCAGGGGTAATACGAGTTACCAGTCAACCTGTGCAACCTGTGGGCAATCATAGCATAGGGCACAAGGTGGATGCACTCTGGCAAGGACAGACCCCCTTTAATATGATACGACACATGGGGTGCTTTGACTCGAACTTATCAGCTTATCAGGTGCTGGCAACTCCTTAAAATGGCCCCGGCTTCATATGTCTTTGCAGGGTCATTTCCTGGTCATTGCTTAGACCTGCTTATGGGGAAATGACATTCTTATAAGCCCAGGGAGGCCTGCTGCCTTGGGAGAGAAGGGTCCACTTCAGAGAGATAAGGAGATAATTGTATATATTGAGGACTGGACTATGATATTGATGTATTGATATTAGTAGTATAGTATGTATCGGAACGGGACTATGCTTAAGTACTGTTTATTACTCAATCGATATGCAGCCAATCAGAGGCCTCCCTTTTGGCGGGAAATTCAAAAGCAGCCAATGAGAGGCCTCCCTTTTGGCGGGAAATTCAAATAGGTCACGTGACCGGATGTGACCTACTTCCGGTCACGTGACCTTTGGGCGGGAAATTCAAATAGGTCACGTGACCGGAAGTGACCTACTTAAGAGGGTCACGTGACCACCATTTTGGCGGGAAATTCAAATAGGTCACGTGACTGGAAGTGACCTACTTAAGGGGGTCACGTGACTACTATGTTGGCGCGAATTTCAAATAAGTCACTTGAGATTTTTATAGATAAATAAATTTTAAAAAGAAAAAGCAAGCTGAAAGCTTGCTAAAAAATATTTTAAAAATGTGGCTCTTTTTTTTAGGGGGGGGGAGCACTCTGAGGGGCACTCTTTAAGATGCATAGGGGGGGAGGGGGGGAGGGGGGGAGGGGGGGAGGGGGGGAGGGGGGGGAGGGGTTTTTAAGAGTAAGACTCGCTCTCTGCCCTCTCTTTTAGAGGGCAGAGAGGCGAGTCTACTGGTTCGTCTACTTACAATGTCAACATTTTTTTTGTTTTGTTTTTGGGCAAACTGAGTTTGCACAAGGAAAAAAAACGCGACTTACTTAGGGCAATAACGTCTAGAAGAGAGAGAACTCTTGCTCTAGGTTGAGCGGGACTACATGATGAGTATACTGAGTGTTAGGACTCTTGCTACACGACCAAAAGATTGAAATGTATCATGATGCGTTTATGATGATGTGCATCATGGTGTGACTATCTTACAACCCTATAAGAAATAAGCAAGGTCTCTCTCCTATACATAGGCGTACTTACACTGGCTATTTGTAAACTAATGAATACGACTTACTCATTAAATGTGTCATCTACAACTCTTTCAATCTTAAGGCTTTTTTTTGAGTTTATTCTTTTTTTCAAATACAATGTAGCTCTCTTGATCAATTAACAGCCCACATTTTTCTTAGATGTCATCTGACAGCTTCTTGCTAGGCCAAGATATTGTTAAATAAACAACTTGGAAAGCTAATTACAGTTTTCTGGGCTTGAAATATGAGTATCTTGACTGTAACAGCAGCCTTTTACCATATTGTCCTTCAACAGCCCCCTGTTTTAGAGCCATTTGGTCAGCGACAGCCCCCCTTTTCTCATCTTACACAGAGGCAAAATATCAGAGTCACCCAATGTCGCTTAAACCGCTCTCAGACAAGGGTCAGGCACTGCTGGACTATAATAGATGGGTCAAGGGCCATTCTACTGAGGGTCTGGCTAGGCCGGACATTCAATAACAGGCTGGACTTTGGCAAACTTGCTTGAAAGTCTGGCCATGCTGGATCCTTATGCCACAGTCTGTCAATGCTGGACTCTTGCTGGCCAGACTTTCAAGCAAATTTGCCAAAGTCCAGCCTGTTATTGAATGTCCGGCCTAGCCTGACCCTCAGTAGAATGGTCCTTGACCCATCTATTATAGTCCAGCAGCGCCTGACCCTTGTATGAGAGTAGTATTGGCGACATTGGCTGACTCTGATATTTACCTGTGTGTACGGGGGGAGAAGAGGGTTCACAGCCACAGCTCTCTTAAGGCAAAGCTTGCGCTTATAGAGCACTACTAGTGGAGGTCTGGATGAGGAGGCTATGGCGTTTGTCTTAAAAAAAAATAGCCATGGCACATGTCGATTTTAAGAATTGCTCATGTCACCTGTCACTATGTTTTTCAAGCTTCATGTCAAATGTCACTAGGCCTCATGTCCAATGTCGATTCTAAGAAACAGACATGTCGCCATCTCGAATTTAGTGGTCCACACCGCCGCTGCTGCTGCTGTTGCTGCTGCTGCTGCTGCTGCTGCTGATTTGCTGTTGCTGCTGCTGCTGTCGGTGCTGCTGCTTGTGCTGCTCGTGCAGCTGCTGCAGCTGCTGACAGCTGCTGCTGCTTGTGCTGCTCGTGCAGCTGCTGCAGTTGCTGACGATGTCACAGATGCTGTTGACAGATGCTGCTGCTTGTGCTGCTTGTGCAGCTGCTGCTGCTGCTGCTGCTGACGATGTCACGGATGCCGCTGACAGATGCTACTGCTTGAGCTGCTCGTGCAGCTGCTGCAGCAGCTGCTGCTTGTGCTGCTCATGCAGCTGCTGCAGCTGCTGACGATGTCACGGATGCTGTTGACAGATGCTGCTGCTTGTGCTGCTTGTGCAGCTGCTGCTGCTGCTGATGATGTCACGGATGCTGCTGACAGATGCTGCTGCTTGTGCTGCACGAGACCGAGTAGCCGCTATTACTAATGCTACTAATACTAGTATGAGAAAATACATTTAGTCAGTTGATTAAATCAAGGAGGTTTTCTGACTTCAGTGGATCGTTTAGCCATCGACCACGGGCAAAACTTGAAACCATTTTATACATGGGACACGTGTTGGTACGATGGGGTCGATCATGTTCATCATCAGTTCAGGCAAAGGAAGTGTGTCGACAGCACGCGAAAACTTCATGTCTGGATGTTTCAACACAAGACCTTTTATCACACTCACACAGCTGCTTTGAAGAGTGAATCCTTGACCAAACTTGAGCTTTTCCAACACAGCTTTGGCCTCTTTCTGTGCAGTAAGGGATCTCTCTTTCGGGTTCATCTCAGTGCTGTCTAGCATGTCCTCAAAGTCTTTAACATAATGTATCAACGGGCTACAAATGATGCACTCCAGATCATCGTCCGTATATGTCGTCTCCTCGCACCATATTGTGTCTTCTCCTGTTTCGAATTCCGTCATTTTCTGAACAATCTCCTCCTGAGTGCCTTGCATATATCGAAGCTCCTTCAAGGACCTGATAACTTGTATGGCGAAGACTGAACAAATACCTGAAGGAATTTCACCAGAGTCAGGCCAAGTATACGGAGCTAAGAAAAATAGCTCCAACAAAATCTTCTCCCTCTGTCCAAATGAAACTACTTCCGTTCCGATGAAGTTGAAGCATGCTTCTATCCATTGCTCCTTGGTGACGTCCTTCCAATCTTTCTTTACCTCACATGCATCATAGGGCACTGTTTCTCTTCCTGCTTCAAGTGGGAGTTGCTTTTTCTTTCTTGGACTCATTTGGAGAGAGTTTCGATGCTCTGTAGCGTCAACGCTTTTATAAGTAAAGAAAATAGCAGAACTAACCATCATAACATGCTGAGCGAGCGTAGAGTGGACGATGCTACGATGATGAAGGGCGGGTCGAGAAAGTGTGATGGGTGACAGCGGCGTTTCACTCCTTATGTACCCTGTCCTAGATAATCCTCTTAAACGGCTGAAAAGACTCTCTCAGTACAGAGCCTCTACTCAATTAAGAGATCTGTTAAGTAAGTTTTCACATGCTACCTGACTACTGCAGGTGGGTTTAGACTTAAGCAGCTTAGTGCACACACGTGTCTGTTAGAAAAGCTACTTGCACACCTGCCTTCCTTTTTCACTAGTATTTACCCCCTGCCGACTTATAAGGCGCCTATACACGTGTCAGCCTCCTTATATACGTCTTCTTGCTTCTAGAGCTAAGCTACATACCGTCGTTTTCAGCTGCCGCAGGCTGACTGGCAGCTATTTAAAAGAGAATACCCGTTACCTGTATAACCGATCAGGGGGTAATGAGATTAGAGTGTGTATACAAAAAAAAAAGCTACAGGGGGCGTGAAGCAAGCGAGAGTGTGTCTGTCTGTGAGGTAGAGACGAGTACATGTGGTAAGCGACTTAAGTGTAAAACAAAAGCACCTCCTCTTGCCGCGGTGAGTGGAGCGGACGGCGGCTGGCTAGTTGAATAAGCGTCAGCTTAGAAGATAATCCGTCCACGGGCTGGCGCGTCACACCTGTCGTTAATCACCTCCTGTAGTCTTTGTATACACAGTTGACCTGGCTTTATCTCTTCACCAGCTATAATCCCATATACATGTAGCGCACGTTACACTTGTTATCTCTCTTTTCATGCTGATGGATTAGGGGTGGAAGGGTCCAGGTGAAAAGCGATTTGAGTCCTCTCTGGAAGAGGGTGGGGCTCTAGGTGAAAACAAGCTTAGAACATCCGGATTAGCCGCTCTCTCAGCTATATAAAGAGCCTCAATTTTTATCTCTGCCCACTTCGTCTTGTTGTACACTATCAGTCACGAGGCAGACGCTCGAAGTAGCAGATGTTTGCAGTATGGTTTATACAGAGGTTACCTGCTAACAGGATTTTGTCTAAAAAAAACCACTTAGAACTCGGGTATGAATATGTAGCACTGTAAATAGTTAGTGTGAGTACACAGTAGAATCTACGGTACTATAGTCTTAACTGTCTAAAGACTGTGGAGCGCGTTAATGTGCGGTCTCCTTACTAATTTCACTTGACCAGGCTGGCAGGGTCAACTAGTCTAGGTAATTACAACCACAAGGGCGGCTACTCAACATCCGAGTAGACCTACTACTACGAGATTGTCTTTTGACCACTCTGCTGCCGCCTGGTGATTACATGCTCTAGTATAGTTCTCCGCTCTTTTCGTCAGATGACGCCACAATAGGATTTTTGTACATTTCTACGATACTCGCGAACATTTTAAACGCATAATGAACTATAATAAGCAACAAAGCACACTTCTAATATATTGAATATAAAAAACATGTCAATGTTGTGTATTTCTGATAGAATGAGGCAGTTTCTTTGAAATATCAACTAAACTATAGCGAGATGAAAATACTACACCATATCTAAAGCGATATAAAAGCTATATATAGTCAGAACCTCTCACGGATCGGTATTCTGCAACGGATCACTTAACCACTCGTCCTCGAAAGCCACACAGGGCTCCTGTCCATTAGGACTTTGAGCCTTGACGCTTTTGAGGTTTGATCCTATGCTGCCTAACATGAGGTGTAATTAATAACACCGATCGGTCCCTCTTTAGGGGCCACACAATAAACAAAGAATAAAAAGACTAAGGGACCGTTCACAAACGTCATCCCTATTTTTTTCTACGGGGTGGGTAGGTCTTAGGTTTAGCACTATCTGTCGTTGCAAATGGTGCTCGTGTAGAGTCGGCATGATGTACCAAAAGAACATTTATACACAATGATACCATTGTACAAATGTGTATACCTAGTAGGCAGTGTCTAATCATCAAATCTAAGAGGGTGCTATAGTTTTATTATACTTTTATAGGCTATTTTAAAATCCAAGCTTAGCCTAGTTCATAGTCTCCTTACCAATTTTCACTTGACCAGGCTGGCAGAGCCAACTAGTCTAGGTAATTATAACCACAAGGGCGGCTACTCAAGATCCAAGTAGACCTACTACTACGAGATTGCCTTTTTGACCACTCTGCCGCCTAGTAATTACATGCTCTAGTCTAGCTCGCCATACCCTTTGAGCAGCTCTTAGTCCCTGTCAAAGATGCGAATAACGAACGCGCTAGTATAGTTCTCCGCTCTTTCGTCAGATGGCGCCACAATAGGATTTTTGTACATTTCCACGATACTCGCGAACATTTTAACGCATAATGAGCTATATAAAGCAACAAAGTGTGCTTCTAATATATTAAATATAAAAAACAAGTCAATGTTGTGTATTTCTGATAGAATGAGTCAGTTTCTTTAAATATCAACTAAACTATAGCGAGATGAAAATACTACACCATATCTAAGGCGATATAAAAGCTATACATAGTCAGAACCTCTCACGGATCGGTATTCTGTCTGCAACGGATCACTCCCACTGGTCCTCGTATGCCACACACGGCTCTGCCCAACAGGGCTTTGAGCTTTGAGGCTTTGAGGCTTGATCCATGCTGCCCAACATGAGGTGTAATTAATTACGCTGATGTTGCGCAGCAGCGGCAGCATCTAACTCTCATCGAAGTTAGTCGGCCCCTCTTTAGGGGCCACACAATAAACAAAGAATATACTGAATCTGGGACCTGCTGGCGAGGCCCCCAACTGTGAGGTCATTATTGTCCACATTGGTAATATCAATCAAACTTTAGACAACACCCACCTTAAGTATCATTAACAGGCAATATCAAATAAACTTAGCATCCTCCTGGTTACCACATTTAGCACCAATTTTACAACTCACAGTGGACACCCTTGAAGATAAAACCAGCCCCACCCCGCTTTTTATTGCCCTGCTGATTTCTCTAAAACATTGGGTATCTAGTCCAGCTGTGAGCTCATTAGGCAAGCCCTTTGTCGGCCTCGCCAGCAGGTCCCGGATTCAGTATAGAAAGACTAAGGGGGCGTTCACAAACGACACTCCTTTTTCTACGGGGGGTAGGTCTTTAGGTTTAGTACTATCTGTGTCATTAGGCCATTTAAGTGACATGTGACATGGCCATTCTTAAAATTGACATGTGACATGGGGCTTAGTGACATGAATAAAAAATTCTCAATTACTGTAAAGTAGGCTACCCAACTCTTCCTTCAAATTCCGTCCTTGCGGGTAGTCAAATTTTAAAAAAATTCCTGGGGTCTATGGTCCCAAGAGTCCAATTGTATCAATTACGGTGCCCCTACATTTTCCCCTTAGTGACACTAGTGACATGACTTTTTCCTTAGTGTCATGTGACATGGTCATTTCTTAAAAATCGACATGCGACATGGGGACCCCCCATCTACTGTAAACATACTTTATTTCGCGCTGTACATATTTTCGCGATTTTCGCGGATCCCCCTTGTCTTGTTGCTATAACAACATAGATGAGGTTAAACAAAAAATAAGTGGTGTCCAAAAAAAGCACCCCCCATGACGTCCACGTTCAGACCCCCGCAAAGGGTTACATAACAATAAGTACAAAGACCCTCTTTTCATGACAAGACACGTTCATCTCAAAACCCCTAGCGCCCCTATAAATAGGGTTAAGTACCTGTCCCGACTCCCCTGCCACTGCTGCTGCTGCTGCTGCTGGAGGGGTACCGAGAACTACGCCCTTTTAAAAAACTAAGTAAAAATATCCTTCTTCATGTCCAGTTACATACAATGTCGATCAATTTGACACTATAGCAGCATGTCTCCATATCTGTATGCTGCATAAATGCACAATACACGGTTTTGCACGCACTTAAACTAAGGCTAACATGGGTGACCTATATAGATATGGTACTCTCGTTTTCGGGGCTAGTAGAAATTAGGCGTCTAATATGGACGTTGCAGGTTCGAACCCTCACTAAGTTTTAGTCAAAACGTCTGGCCACGTCGCCTAAGGCGACGAAAGCGCGTCAGGGTGTTTATAGGGTTCGAACCCGTGAGCTGCTCCTTGGGGCCACAAAAAACGCTTCAGGCTTGGAATCCCATAGGAAAGAAATTTTGGGTTTTTGGACTTTGGGCCTTAATTTGGGGGTGATCCCGGGCTGATAGAAAAATAATTCTTGGACGAGCGGATAGCTCTGGATCTCTTTTTATCTAAAACAGCAAAAAATTGATTATGGTTCCGCCGCAATTCCTCCGACAAGGGGTAATCAGCCCCCCCTCTTGCCAATCAAGGCAGTGAATTTTGACAGCGCATAATCGCTCGCAGCTATCGCAGACGGACCTCTTGGCTATGTCGGCATCTTAGTATGGTTCGTGTGACCTACTTAGAGGCTCTCACGGTGGGGGTGTGTCCGGTGTTCGGCGCCCTAATTGGCTACTGGTGGGAGGTGCCGTGCTGTGTTAGGAACTTTGCATATTTGGGATGGGTGTTAAGCAAGAGCACGAGCAGAAGCGAGGACACCATTTGCACAATCCGGCTGTCGCGTTGGTAGCCCTACTACCCGTCGCGCATTCAACTGGAGGCTTAAGTGTGACAAATGACGATTCTTTGTCGACGCGACTACTAACATCAGCAGCATCAGCAGCATCAGCAGCATCAGCAGCAGCGGCAGCAGCATCGGCAGCAGCTATAAGGTGAAAACATGTTCAGACACGGTCGGCGTGTGAGGCCTGTCCAGTCACGTCCGAGCAGGTTCGAACAAGTTCTGGAGTGCAAGACGCGTGCACACACACACATACACACACACAGACACACACAGACACACACACACAGACACACACACAGACACACACAGACACACACACACAGACACACACACCCACACGCACACACCCACACACCCACACACCCACACACCCACATTCCCACACCCAAACACACACCCACACATTTTCTGTATGGGAATTCAGACCTGAAGCTGCTCAGTGTACGGGACTAGGTTTTGTCATATGCCCTACGGACGCTACTCAAGGGGGAATAAGAGAGCTGTCTCACCATGGCATGGGCTGGCTGTAGTTTATGTTTCGTGCTCGTGTAGAGTCGGCATGATGTACCAAAAGAACATTTATACACAATGATACCATTGTACAAATGTGTATACCTAGTAGGCAGTGTCTAATCATCAAATCTAAGAGGGTGCTATAGTTTTATTATACTTTTATAGGCTATTTTAAAATCCAAGCTTAGCCTAGTTCATAGTCTCCTTACCAATTTTCACTTGACCAGGCTGGCAGAGCCAACTAGTCTAGGTAATTATAACCACAAGGGCGGCTACTCAAGATCCAAGTAGACCTACTACTACGAGATTGCCTTTTTGACCACTCTGCCGCCTAGTAATTACATGCTCTAGTCTAGCTCGCCATACCCTTTGAGCAGCTCTTAGTCCCTGTCAAAGATGCGAATAACGAACGCGCTAGTATAGTTCTCCGCTCTTTCGTCAGATGGCGCCACAATAGGATTTTTGTACATTTCCACGATACTCGCGAACATTTTAACGCATAATGAGCTATATAAAGCAACAAAGTGTGCTTCTAATATATTAAATATAAAAAACAAGTCAATGTTGTGTATTTCTGATAGAATGAGTCAGTTTCTTTAAATATCAACTAAACTATAGCGAGATGAAAATACTACACCATATCTAAGGCGATATAAAAGCTATACATAGTCAGAACCTCTCACGGATTGGTATTCTGTCTGCAACGGATCACTCCCACTGGTCCTCGTATGCCACACACGGCTCTGCCCAACAGGGCTTTGAGCTTTGAGGCTTTGAGGCTTGATCCATGCTGCCCAACATGAGGTGTAATTAATTACGCTGATGTTGCGCAGCAGCGGCAGCATCTAACTCTCATCGAAGTTAGTCGGCCCCTCTTTAGGGGCCACACAATAAACAAAGAATATACTGAATCTGGGACCTGCTGGCGAGGCCCCCAACTGTGAGGTCATTATTGTCCACATTGGTAATATCAATTAAACTTTAGACAACACCCACCTTAAGTATCATTAACAGGCAATATCAAATAAACTTAGCATCCTCCTGGTTACCACATTTAGCACCAATTTTACAACTCACAGTGGACACCCTTGAAGATAACACCAGCCCCACCCCGCTTTTTATTGCCCTGCTGATTTCTCTAAAACATTGGGTATCTAGTCCAGCTGTGAGCTCATTAGGCAAGCCCTTTGTCGGCCTCGCCAGCAGGTCCCGGATTCAGTATAGAAAGACTAAGGGGGCGTTCACAAACGACACTCCTTTTTCTACGGGGGGTAGGTCTTTAGGTTTAGTACTATCTGTGTCATTAGGCCATTTAAGTGACATGTGACATGGCCATTCTTAAAATTGACATGTGACATGGGGCTTAGTGACATGAATAAAAAATTCTCAATTACTGTAAAGTAGGCTACCCAACTCTTCCTTCAAATTCCGTCCTTGCGGGTAGTCAAATTTTAAAAAAATTCCTGGGGTCTATGGTCCCAAGAGTCCAATTGTATCAATTACGGTGCCCCTACATTTTCCCCTTAGTGACACTAGTGACATGACTTTTTCCTTAGTGTCATGTGACATGGTCATTTCTTAAAAATCGACATGCGACATGGGGACCCCCCATCTACTGTAAACATACTTTATTTCGCGCTGTACATATTTTCGCGATTTTCGCGGATCCCCCTTGTCTTGTTGCTATAACAACATAGATGAGGTTAAACAAAAAATAAGTGGTGTCCAAAAAAAGCACCCCCCATGACGTCCACGTTCAGACCCCCGCAAAGGGTTACATAACAATAAGTACAAAGACCCTCTTTTCATGACAAGACACGTTCATCTCAAAACCCCTAGCGCCCCTATAAATAGGGTTAAGTACCTGTCCCGACTCCCCTGCCACTGCTGCTGCTGCTGCTGCTGGAGGGGTACCGAGAACTACGCCCTTTTAAAAAACTAAGTAAAAATATCCTTCTTCATGTCCAGTTACATACAATGTCGATCAATTTGACACTATAGCAGCATGTCTCCATATCTGTATGCTGCATAAATGCACAATACACGGTTTTGCACGCACTTAAACTAAGGCTAACATGGGTGACCTATATAGATATGGTACTCTCGTTTTCGGGGCTAGTAGAAATTAGGCGTCTAATATGGACGTTGCAGGTTCGAACCCTCACTAAGTTTTAGTCAAAACGTCTGGCCACGTCGCCTAAGGCGACGAAAGCGCGTCAGGGTGTTTATAGGGTTCGAACCCGTGAGCTGCTCCTTGGGGCCACAAAAAACGCTTCAGGCTTGGAATCCCATAGGAAAGAAATTTTGGGTTTTTGGACTTTGGGCCTTAATTTGGGGGTGATCCCGGGCTGATAGAAAAATAATTCTTGGACGAGCGGATAGCTCTGGATCTCTTTTTATCTAAAACAGCAAAAAATTGATTATGGTTCCGCCGCAATTCCTCCGACAAGGGGTAATCAGCCCCCCCTCTTGCCAATCAAGGCAGTGAATTTTGACAGCGCATAATCGCTCGCAGCTATCGCAGACGGACCTCTTGGCTATGTCGGCATCTTAGTATGGTTCGTGTGACCTACTTAGAGGCTCTCACGGTGGGGGTGTGTCCGGTGTTCGGCGCCCTAATTGGCTACTGGTGGGAGGTGCCGTGCTGTGTTAGGAACTTTGCATATTTGGGACGGGTGTTAAGCAAGAGCACGAGCAGAAGCGAGGACACCATTTGCACAATCCGGCTGTCGCGTTGGTAGCCCTACTACCCGTCGCGCATTCAACTGGAGGCTTAAGTGTGACAAATGACGATTCTTTGTCGACGCGACTACTAACATCAGCAGCATCAGCAGCATCAGCAGCATCAGCAGCAGCGGCAGCAGCATCGGCAGCAGCTATAAGGTGAAAACATGTTCAGACACGGTCGGCGTGTGAGGCCTGTCCAGTCACGTCCGAGCAGGTTCGAACAAGTTCTGGAGTGCAAGACGCGTGCACACACACACATACACACACACAGACACACACAGACACACACACACAGACACACACACAGACACACACAGACACACACACACAGACACACACACCCACACGCACACACCCACACACCCACACACCCACACACCCACACACCCACACCCAAACACACACCCACACATTTTCTGTATGGGAATTCAGACCTGAAGCTGCTCAGTGTACGGGACTAGGTTTTGTCATATGCCCTACGGACGCTACTCAAGGGGGAATAAGAGAGCTGTCTCACCATGGCATGGGCTGGCTGTAGTTTATGTTTCGTGCTCGTGTAGAGTCGGCATGATGTACCAAAAGAACATTTATACACAATGATACCATTGTACAAATGTGTATACCTAGTAGGCAGTGTCTAATCATCAAATCTAAGAGGGTGCTATAGTTTTATTATACTTTTATAGGCTATTTTAAAATCCAAGCTTAGCCTAGTTCATAGTCTCCTTACCAATTTTCA